>JBBPMA010000365.1:0-27422 GCA_038090075.1 Xanthoconium purpureum | reverse complement strand
CGGCAGCCGTGGTCCGTTCCAAGGCTTCGAGAATGGGCGGAGGACCGCGGTCCTCCGAAATGGTGAGCTTGCGTACGCTCGCATACCCCATTCCACGGGCTTGGCGTGAGCAAGCACTGCCCGTGGCCAGAGGACGAGCAAACACGGGTTCACCAGCGAACCCACGCATCGACCGACTCCCACGGGACTACTCGGACGGTGCATGTAGAGTGAGCGGTATGCCCCTCTTCGCACTCATCTCGGTAGAATTCTCGTGCACTTTGTTTTCGTCCGTCATGCCCGAAGCGTCAACCGCTCTCCAAGTTCGTTGCCGGACTGGGATCTCACTCCTCTTTGTTTCTTTAGGGTGCTGTCTGCAATTTTTAGGCGCGGTACCGCACCTCAAAACATTCCGCCAGGGGACTCTAGCTAAACTTGCGCAAACACGCACCAAGCTGTGGCGCGACAAGGGGCCCTTCCAAACGGATCTAGCAAATGCCTTAAAAATGGAACAGAGTTTCATTTATACAAGTGGGCTGTTCAAAATCTACTCACGGCTAGAGTTTAGATTCCTATGCCTGGGAGTCCGTCCTCACGATATTTCCAAATTTGCCTGAGAACCGGCGAATATGGGTGGATAGCACGGGATTCCCGTTGGACGGTGACCACCCTTGGCTTGGATAAGGACTTCTACCATGACCTTGTAGCTATTCTTGCGCAGGGCGTCACCCCTGGGCGATCACCGGCGCCATCGATGGCAACCACATTTACCACGCACACCGTCATAGCGGAGTTCGATGGTAATGCGCTTTGTATACCGAACAGGATCCATGTGAATCCGACGCGTCTTGCCTTTGGGCCGTGATTTGTTGCGTTTCAGGAGACGCCACTATCTAATCAAGGCGTCATGTTCCGTGCATTCACACGACGGGCTCGCAAGGTGGTATTCATAAGACACGCGTAATACATGATGAGGTAGCGATATTCCTTTGGCGAACGTTCGGGTCTGAAAACGGTCTTTTTTGTCTCGATTGTGCAACTCGGGTAACCTTGGAGTCTTTGAGACCCGAGTCGCTGTCGTTGCAGATGGACGATCGAGCGTTGACCCTGATCATGATAAAGAAGGCATCCCCTCGGGGAAAGTAACGATTCAAGACGTCAGTTTGCCAACAGTCCTGGCGGTGCACAAGGGACGTGATAAACATGAGTTGTCATTGCACGAGCTAAAGGCTCCAAGCCGCCCAGGCCCAACATTTTCTCCTCATTCCTAGATCGGATCAGAAGTCAACACAGTTTGGTCAAAACGAGCTCGAAAACTCGTTTTGAAATGCTGCATTTTTTACCCACGATGGTAGTCATATCGGGGCCATCTATGAAATGCCTGTGAACAAAGTTGTCATGTGGGAGGTGATATCATGTCGACATCATGGCAGACGGGGTTGGGCGTCTTCTTGCGCTGAGTTACATGTGTTACGACCCAAAAATACGCAGAATGAAGAGTGGGATGGTCAGGGGGTTGTGGCTTGTGAGGTGTCAGGAGATGCACGTTGGTTGATGGTGTCGTTGAAACGTTCGAGGGCGGTGGGTGGACCATATGGAAGACCAGAGGGAGCCATGAGTTATCCTTGCCTTATTTTTTCGTTGACGATGATTGTCCTTCTGGTTGAGAAGTGACCCCGTTGCTAGCCATGGGCTTCTGTGAATGTGGTGGGCCAAAACGACGATCTCTAGAATGAATCTCCTGGGGTTGTGACGACGTTGTCGTCGTCGTCGTCGTCGTCATCGACAGTGAGCGAGATCAGGAGCGCAATGTCTTTCCTTTTCTCGAAATAGCCCGATGTTCGGGTAATGCGCAGCTCCACATCCTGGGAGGTTTTGATCAACCACCACCACGACGATGCCACTCCAACGATACTCCCTCCACCCCCAAATTCTGCCCCTCCAAGTGTCCGATACGAGGTCCATATTGACCTCGCGCCTTCGCAGACGACATTCCCGGCTACTCGTGCTCCTGCTTCTGTCGTCCTTAGTTCTCTTCTGGTTTTACAGCCATCACATTGGAAAGAACTTGTCGGCGAGCGAACGATTCCCCGCGGATCACTCCTTACCCCCACTTTATGAAGCCTACCACGACTATGAACGACGCCTGCCGCAGCACAACCTTTCGTTACCTTTCCCGGAGGGTCGTGATGCAAAGTTTTTCTGGGCGCCAAATCACGTCACCGGTGAGCGCCTCTGTTGTTTGTGCATGGTCACTGGAGGTAATCTCTCGTAGCCTCGGGGTGGGGAAACGCCATGCAAGAGCTCCTCCTCAACGCTCTCCTGGCGTATGAGACAAATCGGGCGTGAGTCATTCCGAACACCCCGGATGGGAAACGACGCTGACAGCATTCATTTTCTTCTTTAGGTTCGTTTTCGACAACTATACGTGGTCTCGCGACGGCCCGGAGCATGTGGAATACAATGGCAAACTCATTCCTGCCCGGATACCCCTGTCAGCGCTCATCAGCGGTGTGTTGTTTTTGCTTTGATGTGTTTCCCGCGCGTGACCGGGACGTTTCAGGTCCTGTAATAGGTTCTTCGTTCGACCCTGGTGACCCAACACCTCGCGCCGTTCATCAGGACTACTTCAAGCAAGTGTGTCCGAATCCGACCATCTTGGACAGTGATGCGGTCGTAGGCGGGTACCTCAGATACGACAACGACGTGCCTGCGTCTCAGATATTCGACATGTGGGTCAACAAGCTCAACTCCATCAATGACCCGTGCGTCGAAATCCAACTGGGTTCACCTCAACTTTTCGATATATGGTGCGTCTTTCGCCACGCTGATGCGGCGTCATGATGACCGATGAGGAACGTTTAGGCAATTTGGTTCAGTACGGATATTGTCCATTTGGCCCCGGCTGTCCAAGTCCCCGATCCTCCGAAATTTCTCATGGTCTCCGCTCGTTCTGGAAGCGTTTGCTCGTAATTCCCATCTCTTTTGGGCTTCCAGCTGGTCGTTCCGACTTCTCCCGTCTTATCTGTGGCCGGTATCATCACGTCCGACCCCCAAGGAGCTGCATAACGTTGAGCCGATTCTACCAGCGACCAAGATCGATCCGATTCCAGGTCTCCTCGTATTACATATCCGAAGAGGTGACTTTGCCGGACACTGCACACATCTCGCGAAATGGGCTTCGGACTGGAACGGTTTCAACCAGTTTGCGACTTTGCCAGATAAATTCCATCCTCCCCACGACAGTGGTGGTGGCGAGACGACTGAAGCCAACTTGGAATTCTATCTTGAACGATGTTTCCCTTCGATCGAACAGATCGTCAACAAGATTCGTCAGGTGCTCGCTGACCAGAAGGAGGTACATGGTACAGCGACGGAGCTCAAGAGAATCTACATCAT
Source organism: Xanthoconium purpureum (assembly GCA_038090075.1). Taxonomy (NCBI): domain Eukaryota; kingdom Fungi; phylum Basidiomycota; class Agaricomycetes; order Boletales; family Boletaceae; genus Xanthoconium; species Xanthoconium purpureum. The sequence continues at coordinate 24,044 of JBBPMA010000365.1, read as the reverse complement.
GACGAACGGCGACGCGACGTGGCTGAACGATTTGAAGAAGGCACTTATGGGGATAAAGAAGTGGGATTCCGTGAAGAGTAGCCGTGATCTGTGGCTTGACTGGGAATCCAAGCCGATCGCACAGACTGTGGACATGTTGGTCGGCCAGCGCGCACAGGTGTTTATCGGAAACGGCGTAAGTCGACCTTTCTCCTTCTCGGTGCTGCACGGCTGAACTTGCTTTATCACCGCGGGTTCCCAGTTCTCGAGTCTGACCTCCAATGTCGTCATGCTCCGAATGTTGCGGGAGCTACCGCCGGGAGACACCAGGTTTTGGTAATCACTTTGGGGCGTTGAGCTGGCGCCACCCCTCCGTGTGGGTCTTTCGTTTTTGGGAACAACGCTCGCTCTCGTGTGCGACCCGATGGGTATTTGTATTTCCTGTCCCGCCTGAGATTACACGCCAGCGTTTTCTTCTTACGTTCCACCTTCGGGCGCCGTACCCTCATAAGTACATTCAGCACGTGCCAAGTATGCGCTGGCATTTGTTTTCATATATACCGTACACGCGCGCGTCCTCATGGGCGTTATTACTCTGTTCCTTGACAAGGGCGGTTGATCTGTATCGAGGTGCTAGTTTAGTATATACGTATGCAGGAGTGGGTCATATGCAATACGTCGGTGGTGCTGATGGTCGTTGCGTTCCTTTGAAGCTTCTTTGTTTCTCGGCGGTGATGGTGTAGTTTGATCGTGTGACCGAGGTTGCCTAAACTCTCTTTCTGGGGCTGCGGAGCACTCTAGAATGCAGTTGGCCTTCCGACCAATTTCAAAGTTGTTCACACCTGGCAGTACCGTTCTTTGCTTGGAAGGTTGACATTTGATCAACATGATGCAGCCCAAACTCCGAGCTTCAACTCGCAAGTATCCATCATATCAGAAAAAGATTATCATCTCCCTCCCACGCAGTCGTGTCACCAGCCTAGACCTTCGGCGGTATCAGCTTCCCTGATCAAACTTGCTGCGCAAGGCACTCACTCATTCCTCCTCGCTCCTCGGCGCGTTCACGCAGCTGTACTTGGCCCGGGAAGCGTGTGACCGATGACGAAACGGTCGAGAGTGGGTGGGGCCTCAGGCGCACAAACCCATGTCGTCGCGCGGACGCTGTTGAAGGCGTGGTGTGGGACCTGTCCGATGGCTCGCACCGTACCCAGGCCTAGCACTTCAGCGACCGTGTTGGGACACCTCGGGAGTTCGTACGAAGCAGTACTCCACTTGTGATCGAAGAGGTTGGATGGAGAAGACGAGCGGGTTCTCAGGCCCATACGAATGCAGAGTACTGTGTGGAGCGGGCCCTGATCGACACGTGTCTCCGCGGAGCGTTTGCCCGGTGGTAGGTGGGGGGTCCTTGCCCTTGAACGCCGATGCTCGGGTTCTGGCCATCATGGATCATGTTTTCTCTTGCGCAGCCAGCCGTTCACGCGTGGACACCAAGGGGCGGACGTGAGACAGCGGGGTTTCTCGTCTTTCTTCTCTTCGGTGCTCCGAGGGTCAACGGTGGGATGGGTCTCCGTGGGCTATGGTTATCAGTGCCTCGTCGCTCGCGCTGTGAGAGAACAGCTTGATTGGGACTCGTCATTGCGGCGTCAATTGCGCGATGCCTTGGCAGTGCAACAACGCTCTCATAGGCGACTTTGAGCGCTCCGTCTCAGAGTGTATTAGCCAAGGTTCTTGCCAGTGCCGTATCTGGGGATCGGACGTGTGCCTGGCCAATGGTCCCACGGAATCAGGGTGACGTTGGAGAGGGTTCAAAGTTACTGGCGATGAAAGCTTGCGCGCCAGTGTCCCGATTGAAGGGATAATTTTGCAAGGGTTGCACGCTGACTGGTTTTGAAAGCCGACAGGTCCGGACGTCAGTCCATGGATTCACACATGATGTCTACTCAAGAAGAAATACCATTGTTCTGGTCCAGACAATCTCCACGTCGGTGCGCTAATTCAAGGGATGGTTCTACATGGGTGCACTTTTGACGTGTACTTACTTAGAGTCGATCCATGTATGTCGTTCTGGGCGGGCCCAGCAAAGTCGCATGTCTTCAGGCTAAACAGTCCATCCCACACATGTTTCTTTCCCCTGATAGATACGTCGCGATTAGACGCTTGTGGTACTACCAATGTCGTGAATGGAAGGAACGAACTTGAACAGTGGCCTTTTCGGCGGCCGGTTTCACGCGGGACCGAATTATTCGAGGAGCCCGCGACCTAGATCTTGCGTCGGCACGATCAGCTGGCCCCTCACCTTCCCTTGGAACCTTTAAATTAGAACCATTTACGCGTCATGGGGCTCATCCAGTGGGTATTCGAGCCTAGGTACATCAGGTCGCCTTCTAATCGCGGTTCTCGCACGCGGTAGTGCACTCCCCACCCCAGAACAAGGGCACTAGAGTGGGCACCGAGACATAACAAAGTAGGCTGCTTCTGCTCCCGAGCTTGTCGTCCATCGATTCTCAAACACGTTTCACCGGCCCAGTCACGGGGAACTTGGTCACACTGAACTGCCAGTTTTTGTCATGAGAAATGGATACGAGGATGGTTCCCGACGTTCCTGTGGATTTCCTGATACAGCACAAGATCCATGGGCGTTTTCCAGCTCTGGCAGCGTATCTATTCCCGATAGGAGATGTTAGATCCTCGCAAGGGGGAGGCGCTGTGGGGTGAGAACAATCCTCCAATGGGGCTACCCTGGTGCATCGTGGACAAGCTCTTGCGGACCGAAGTTGCGGAACATGTCAGCTACCTCTTCCTTGGAGCCAGCGTGTTCGTCCAAGGTTTCATTGCAAGGACACGACCTTCGGAAATGTGTCACCCCCAGTGAAGTTGTTGCATAGATGACGACTTGTGTTCCTACGGAGGGATTAGATTCAACATAACCCGTTCAAGCGGCGGGGTTCATGTTCCGATCAGGGTTTTCCACGAACACACCTCCCTAGCACCCACATGTTCAGCGGGCCGAATTGACAGTGATGACAGGCGGGAGGGTTGGTGATAACAGCGGAGATTCTTCCCGTGGGCTTACCCTGATTACACTCTCCGCTACATACACAGCCATAGTTAGATAGCTTTTGGTTTTTCCAATGCCCAGTTGCTTACTCACGTAGGTGCAGGGTGTTGCCATCAACGGAGACCCTGTTTTCTTGCGTTAGACCGACGCTGAATGGTGCAAGTGCCGCCACATTTACATCAACATGGCAACGTTATCGCTTGGTCAACTTTCCGCAAGCCATTTGAGGATTCCCGATCGGACCAAGGAAAGCGGGGAATGATGAATTTCTTGATAATCTTGTGGTGGCTGCCGATTAGTTGTTGAAGCAAATTCGGAATTGGTCAATAAGGTGAGTTGGTAGGTAGGTCTGACTGCTTTCACGCTTATCTGACCCAACTTGTTTTGCGCAAGCAGTGACCTTCAGGTGACAATCTCCGATGTCACTGTAATTTCCGGGATTCGTTGCGAACGGATGTTAAGCGAGGCAAACAAAGTGATATGCATGGTGCAGGTCAGACCGCAGATTTTGCACTGCAGTAAGCTGGAGGATCTTCGTTGAACTTGGGCAAGGTAAAGAGGGTCAGATCCGGCGTTGATTAGACAAACCATGCTACGAGGTAAAGACGTCAGTTCTAGTGTCCGTGAATCAAAACCTATGTTTGAGTTGGCCGAGGCGGCGTATTAGCGATTTCGTGAGAACGCGTGGGTGTATGACCACTTGGAAAGGCATTAGTGCCTGAGTTAGTGCTAGTATTCGTCATGATTAATCTCAGAAGCTGTGTTCTACTAAATGACCAAGGCGCGCCATTAGCAATTTCGTGGGAACGCGTGGGTGTATGACCACTCTGAAAGGTAAATCGCGAAGAGTCTCCTCGTGGGCCCACACTAAGCCTCGACTGGTACCGGTCCTATGTGAACCCGGTGCTGGACTATAAGAACTACCAGCGTCACCCCTCGGACATCCCATCAATATTTCCCTTCTAAGCAGCGTAGTGACTTCCAGGTGCACCACCCGACGCGCCACCAATTTCGTGCACAGCCTTGATCAGCGCCACATATCATCTTCCTTGACACAATCAACTCGTTCAGCAACTGCGATAATGAATCCAGTCAAGGCTATTCAAATCAACCCGCGTCGCAGCAACGAGCGGGGTCACGCAGACCACGGCTGGTTGAAGACATTCCATACGTTTGCGTTTGCCAGGTTCGGACATATATGGCATCTGTTTATCGCACCCAAACTGACTACCAGGGAAACCCTAGCTATCATGATCCTCGTCACGAGTCCTTCAGTTCACTCCGTGTCCTCAACGAGGACCGCGTTGCTGCCCACACTGGGTTTGGCACACACGGTCATCAGCATTACGAGATATTCTCCTATGTCATCGGCGGCAAGCTGGAGCAGTAAGTATCTCTCATCCCCACGTATCTCTGACACATCGCTTACCACACATCCTCTCGGGTAGTCAGGATTCCATGGGCAACACGGAGATCCTCTCCCGTGGCGCACTCCAGATGACCTCGACCGGAACGGGCATCACGCATTCAGAAAAGGCAAACGGAGGGAACGAGGTGCATTTCTGTCAAATCTGGGCATCGCCTCGCACTGGACAAGGTAGTGGCAAACCCGCCTATTACACGAGGTGCGTTCATACCTGACCTGCCTTCGGGAGCAAGTTCCGACCAGTCCTGATCGCTTTCATGCAGACACTTTACCGACGAAGAGAAGAAGAACCGGTTCGTTCTTCTTGTCGCACCCGATAATGCTGCGGGAGTGTCTCTTCGCAGAGAAGACACCGGCCCGGCGCCCATCCGTTCGGACCTTCGGATGTACGCCTCGCTGATCTACCCAGGCATCTCACTCGTCCATGCACCTGGCGGTCAGACCAAGAAAGGATATATTCATGTGATTCAAAAGTCTGGGTATAATCCAGGGCTGGCGAAAGGTGTCACTCTGAGGATTGGTTCTCAGGCTAATGGACCACAGGTGGAGTTGCGTGAGGGAGATGGAGCGTACTTGACATATGGGCCAGGGGCCGAACTTCGATTCGAAAATGATGGACAGGGAATTGCAGAGGTCTTGCTCTTCGACCTGGAGTAAATGGTCAAAACGCCATTACATCTTGGTGTAATGTTGTGCTAGTCGGTAGAGCTTTCGCACTGTGTAACATAAGTATGGGTATGGTATGCGATTATCTTTTCATCCTAGCACATGTCAGGGTTGCGCGTTTGATTCTTTGCATTATTGGCAGCGCCACCGACGGGCTGGGCTTCTTTCTCGCGTGCGATAAGGTTGGCAGCCATCGGCCAACCACTGAGGGAAGTGACGTGTGAAATAGCCCCTAACGTCATATGAACATATTGACCCATCGCCGCTGTCAGCGCAGGCTTGTTCCTCGCGTGCGATAGAGTTGGAAAGCTGGCCAAGTTTGTGTGGATGCGACGTACGAAAGATGAAGCTCCGACGCGCGAACGTGTTGAACAAGCGCCACCGCCAAGTCAGTGACCAGGCGTGCGGTAGAGTAGGAACATCGGTTGTGTGGGCATGACACGCTACCAAAGGTGCGGCTCATGCCCAGTCACAAGATCCGTAATAAATCTCCTCGTTGCCCACTGGATCTTTCGGACCGCACGATTGTGTTTTCTCGCCATCCTGTGCGAATTCACGGGAGAACACGTAGCGAGTACACTTGGCATGCCTCGTTGGCTTGCAGGTATGCTATCTAGAGTTGTGGAAGCGAGACGTGCCTCACAGCAGGTGACGGCACGTACCTTGAGCGCAATGAACCGAAGCCATGATTAGTAGGCACGACGAGTTTAAAACCAATCTGTGGAGATTGGTTGGTATGTAAACGGGAGACATCGCTAGAAAAAGTGTAACGATGAAACGCGAAATACGCTTTTTAGGCATGTCGTTAAAAGCGGGGAACATTGGGTTAGTATGTGTCCCGTGTCTTCGAGTAATTAACGACATACTGGCACTTTGACATCGCGTATGGTCCGTCGAATATAACCATCTTTGGGGGCCCCTCAGGTACTCGTCCAGACGTGAGAGTCTCGCCGTTCGCCCAACTTGACATGAACGTGCAAACCAACTACATAATAATGTGGGACGTCGTTAGGGTGCACTTTCTGATGAAATGCAAGGGACAGCGGCGTGTCCAATGCAGGCGAGATAGGTAGAAAAATGTCTGTGCGATGGTGTCTGTGCGATGGCTTGATGAAATCTGTGTCGTCATGGCGTAGAATGACAGATGAATGGAAACATTTCCCACGACTGGCAAAAGTTCGAAGTAAAGCGATAACGAGTAGAGATCGAGGATATGTCCACTGGGTTTGGTTGAAGGTGGCGAAGAATGGGATACCGGTGGTGGGCAAGTATGCCGAGTGCTCCGCTCTAAAAAGTATGAACCGTAGCAGCATCTGTTTGAAAAGGGGGAACACGTCACAAAAGGAGTGTTCAATCAGAGATCGGTGCGCCCGAATAGTGCAATGGGAAAACGTACTGTTTGCATAGATACATTTTGGGCAGGACCCTCTGCAAAGTCCGCATTTAGGGCCTCGTATCACCTTGGGCACAGGATGGATAGCAACTTCAACCGAAGACGCAGTAATGGGCGCGTTCGTCGGCAAATTAAAGTGTAAGCCATAAAGTTCGTGTTTCACGATGGATCTATCATCCCTGCAGAACGATTGATAGACATTGCTGAGGGAGGGTCGCATTTATCAGGGACATCGTGCAGAAGGGTTTCTGCAGATGTCAGGGAAGGACCGGAATAGTCTTTACGACGCGAGGGTAACGACAAAGGCATATAGCCCAGTATAACTATTATAGCTTTGAAGATATAACACAAGAATGGTGACTGTACGGTCATAGTCCACAACAATCAGTGATCGATTTACGGACCAGCTCGATACCAAAGTTAGAGCCTTTTGGAGGGCAAGCAGTTATGATTGGTGATAGGCATGTTGGTGCGGCTTGAAATATAGCATTCTTCATCTGGTCTACTTGCTCCCGACCCGAGTCCCCGAGCTGGTCTGCCTTCGTGATTACCGCTTGCAAAGTGAATTTTGTTCCGCCGGACTTCTGAACTTGACTGTCCAATTCAGCCAGCATGGCTTCATCGGTGGGCCTTATACCATGAGGAGCGGAAAACAATATGTATATCCGTCGTAACCTAGCATTGCTGTCGGTGAAACCCAGACATGTTGATAACAAACCACTTACTCCTCGCGATTCGTAACATAGTGATTGAATACAGCACCCCATTCCGAGCGGCCTCGCGAACCGTATCCAGGGGAGTCTACAACAACTAGCTTACCAGGGTGAGGGCCAACTCTGAAAAAGTTCAAAGATTGGGTGCGACCCTGCGAGATGATGGTTAACTACGGCACAAAGGTAAGAGCGGTTACGGTTACTAACGGCCTTCTTGCTTGTAAACAACAGATCTCTGCGCCCTAGAACGGCATTGAGCAACGATGATTTTCCAACATTTGCTCTGCCTGCCACATGTGATCGTTACCGAGCTGTTAGATTGCGCTTGCTTACCAGTTACAATGACCTTTTTGAACAGGAAGTAAGTTAACCGTATGGTAAGTGACTCTACTCACTTCCGGCAGTCGACTGGATCGCGGAAACGAAGTTACATTTGTTACAGAGACAAGAAACTCGGCAGAACCCCAAGTTTGAAATATCGTCTTTGAGCTAGCGGAGCTGTTCCTTGAAAATGAACGGAAACTTTGAACACACGAGGTGACTTGAGTTCTACATCGACGGGACACAAGCCACGACATGGCTGGGAGTAAGACCTTCAAAGTAGACTCTGGTATTAGCCGAAGGTTGTTTGACCTTGTTAACTTTCAAAGCCTTTGCCAAACACGCGCAGACTCGTCCCAAGCAGGGCGAGTACTAGTGAACCATCTACCCGACTGATCTTTCTTTACAGCTCACCCACTGGCCGGCATGGACGAATCGACCACGGACGACGACAACGCGTCACAAACTACAGAAGATGACCCCCAAATTCCGGATAACCCTCCTCCTGTCCCTGTCGCACCTCCGCCGGTGCAACCTCCCGCCCAAGTTATTCAACCCACCCCTACCCATCGCGAACGACCAAATTACCAGTTGAGACATACTCTTCGGGGACACACCCAGTCCATATCAGCTGTCAAGTTTAGTCCTGATGGGACTCTTCTCGCGTCGTGCGGTATGTTCTCCTGCTCCCCATTTTTTCTCGCATTTGATGGGACTTACACACAGCTGCCGACAACGTGATTAAGATATGGTCCCCGTTTACCGGTGAACTGATACGCAACCTGAATGGCCACACGAAGGGGCTATCCGACGTCGCATGGTCCACAGATGGCGTGTACCTCGCGTCCGCCTCAGACGACACGACCATACGAATATGGAACGTAGACACTGTGCGTCCATCCTCAACAATACACCATCTCTTGAAAGGGCACATGACGAAAGCTAGGGCCTAACCACGAAACACCTACGAGGTCACACGAGCTTCGTGTTTTGCGTCAACTATAGCGTTGCATCTGATCTGTTGGTATCTGGAGGCTGCGATAGCGACGTCCGGATCTGGAACGTGACGAAAGGTCTGTACGTTAAGCGTTTTTTAGCCTCCGGTTGCTCAATCTTGTCCCTTCAGGCAAGTGTACCAAGACGTTGAACGGCCACATGGATTATGTTACTGCCGTGCATTTCAACCGAGATGCTACTCTCGTTGTTTCCTGCGCGCTTGATGGATTAATGTGAGTTGACTGTGTTCATCTCTCCACGACCATTCATCTCTGGCCTGCAGTCGGATCTGGAACACCACCACAGGACAATGCCTGAAGACGCTTGCCGAGGGAAACGACGCGATATGGTAGGTCTACGTTCCCCTGCTCTCTTCAAGGCAGATCACTTGACCTGCGCCAGTCAGCATGTACAGTTCTCACCCAATTCGAAATACATTTTGTCGACGTCGCACGACAGTGCGATCCGTCTCTGGGATTATCACACGTCCCGGTGTCTGAAAACGTACATGGGTCATAGAAACGAGAAGTACTGCATCGCAGCCTGCTTCAGTGTTACAGGCGGGAAATGGATCGTGTCCGGTAGTGAGGACAACAAGGTGTATATCTGGGACTTGCAAAGTCGCGAAATTGCGCAAACTTTGGAAGCCCATTCTGGTGCGTACGTCAGTTCTCTATCGCTTGAATCGTGTTTATGAGCAATGCCAGGCATTGTTGTCGCTGTAGCGGTAAGAGCCGCCACTGCTAATGTTTGTAATCTGAACGACGTTGTCTAGACTCATCCTCACCAAAACATGATTGCGTCTGGCTCCATCGAGCCAGACCTCGCGATTCGGATATGGTCGGATCGAGGGCCGTCAACTTGAAATACTCATACAGATTTATTGATGTACTCCCTGGTGCTCCTGTGTCAATATATCTTGTTCGCCGTAGTAAACCCCCATACAGTGGTAGGAATGCGCGTAGTAAATAAAAGTACAGATTTGACGGTTTGGCCGCAATCCCATCCTTCACACGGGCTTCGCGTTGACGAGATCTGGGTTCCCGAACGTAAACGTTAGAGCAAGGCCCCATTCACTTTGAGCAAACGATGCTCACCTTCGGCGACCTCCTTGTCTGCATCTGTGAGTCCCGAATCATGAGCTTCCAGGAAAGCATCGACTTCATCCATGACTTGGTCGTCATCCTCTCCATGGACCATGTCCAGGTCGCTATCGTCATCGTCTCCCGCATCATCAATGGCAAACGGTGTCCTTTCCATGAACGCCGCGTTGACTGCCTTGACGTGTGGCATAGGTGAGAAAGCAGACGACATCGGGCCAGGCCCGCTGTCCTGTGCGGCTATGGCATCGATGGTAAGAGTCGACGACGAACTCTGCGTTAGGGTGCCTGAATTATTGGAGACAACACTCGACGACTTGGACACAGGCGAGATCAGTGGTTCGCGTGCCTTTGGCTCTTCCAGCTTCGTGTAACGCCCGATCGTGGGCCGGTAGATGACTTGGTGTTTGCCGATCGTCTTCCCGAGCTCGTCGCTGAGCTTGTGGAATATCTTCTTGTTATCCTCTGTCGCGATGTTGGACCAGAGATCTTCCAAGAAGCCTCCGCCGGAAGTGGGCAGCTCCAGGTCTGGAACAGGATCCAGTCTGAATGATGCTGACAAGTCAGCCTCGAAGAAAGATTCCAATATTTCATCAGCCAAAACGACCATTCGGAAACTGTTGATATCAAAGTCAGTAGAGTAATTTAAGTCCGCTGCACAATGTCGTACGTTGCAAGATTGAGATATGGTTGATTGTGACCTATTTGCTGCGGCTCAGTTTGCCCAGTCTCGCTATTCGTTTCTTGTGGTAAGAGGGTATCGCCGTATTCGAAGGCATTCGTCATGAAGCGACTAACGGCGCCCAGATAGGCATCGCCAATTTCATGGCGGAAAATGAACTATAGGTGCTTCGTTAGATACTTACATATCAATGTGGCATACTCACCAAGAACGATTCGGACAATGTTAAGACTTCGTCTTTCGTTAGATATCCATCTTTGTTCTTGTCGTGCAAGTTAAAGAACCATTCTATGTTTTCCATCAGATCATTAAGCATCACCCCATCCAACCCAGAAACGAGGTCCTATAATGCTAAAGTGAGCACCAAGGAAACGCCAACTCAGGCCCGGAACACACCTGGAACGATAACGACCCTTTACAAGACGTATCCCAAAAGTAGAAAAGCCTGTCAATAAGTTCATGCTCTGCGATCTCGCGATCAATGCGTTGCTAGCCCGAAATATATTACCATTCCAGGAAATATCAAGGTGAGAGGTCCACACACCTGGAAGCCATTGAGCACAATCTTTTCGTCCCGCGCCCAGGTCAAAATCTCACTCAGGAATACCCTGAAAGTCTTGAGCCCGAATCTCGTCTCGGGTCTTTCCTGCGTGCTATCAGTGGTGACTAGCAGCGAGGGCGGCGGTGCTACAGTCGCCGGGTGTGGCTCCACACACATCGCTTTGTAAAGCGCATCGTATATTAGCCCCACTTGCTCCTTTGTAAACCTTGCAAGCGTCTTGAGATTTCGAATAGCAGACCGTCTTGAGAACATCTCGATGCTGTTCACAATCTCGTTGCGGTATTTGCGCCGCTCAGAGAGAATAGTCTCGTCTGTGATTACTGCGAACTCGCGGAAGGATACTAGAAGAAGCTCCTGGAAGCGTGTGATGGCACGCGCCCTTGGGTCTGATGAATCTGGGTGTGCTGAGTCTCCGAGAGACGCAAAGTAACCTCTCATCAAGCTGCAGAGGTTAGAGTACTGCTTCTCGTGCGCAACATGACAAACCAACTTACTTCAAAAACCCTCCATCATCCTGAATTTGTAACAGTTTTTCCCCATTAATTTTGAGGATTGCTAGGGAGCGCGGGGAAAATAAGATGGGGTCTAATCAAAGTCGATGAACTGACCGAGCCTGTAGAGAGATCAGTTAAATATTCACACCAGACGTCGAGAGAAATCGTACCCAACTTGAAACAGGACTTTGGGCCCCATGCAGAAGAAACAGTCCACTATTCGAAACGCAAACACCATCGGCATACTATTGATATATCTTGGAGAGGAATGAGTGATGGATCGACAAATGATATGTCAGGGATCATACTGACAGGCTCAGGAACCACGGCAAGGATGCTACCGACAACTGCACATCAACGACCGAAAAGTGATCATGTATCATAGGTAGACACCGCACAACCAATGACTCAAACACTTTCTGGTCGAGAAGCGTTCCGTGCATGGTTGGACTAGCAGACCAATCAAGTCCAGTCGGGATGTATCTGGCTCCGGACACACCTGTAGTATCCGGGTAAGAGACGATCACACAAAACTTCAAGGAGCCAAAAAGCCTGTTCTTCGGACATGTAACTAGAATTCCGTGATCAGTAGAGCAGAAAAATGAAGATCACAGTACGTACATGAGAATCGCTGCAGCAAGGATATTCATTGCCTGGAGAAAATACATGACACAAGTGGCACCCGAATATTGTGGTGACTCACTTGGCAGTACCCTACTTCGGGATTCTTGAATGAATAAGCCTGCAAGACGCGCCGGAGCGCGCCGATGCCCTCCTCCGATTGATACCCAGCATACTCAGGAAGACTGCGGTGTAGATCCTTCTCAATGTCCTCGAGGCTTATGCTCTGTTTGCCTTTGATCTCCTCGACAAGCTGATCATACAACCCTGGTTGCGTGTACCGCAGGTAGAGCGAACCAGATAGAGTTTCCCAGATCTCGCCACGGAGTCGATTGGGTAGCCCGACTTGCACGAGACGCGTACATTGAGGGTATCTCAATAGAGTCAGGTTCCGACCATGTGCTGGACCAAGTGTTATCATCTAGACAGATTCGTAGCAAAGCACGCACTCCGTAGATACGTGGTCCAGAGCTTGATCTTTGAGGCTTCTCGCAATCTGGAGGTGCTCAGCGGGTGCGAATGACATGTGAAGGTGAAAGCTCACTTCTTCGGATCACCCGGAAACCTGAACTTGAGACCGAGACCTCCGTGAAATTCAGCTTCAGGAGGTGGAGATCCTTCTTTGGTCTCCGAGATCAAACTGCCGTCTTCCCGCTCGTTATCGGCTACTGACGATGTCGTTGATAGGAGCGCTTCGGAATAACAAGTCTTTACGAATCCTTTCACGGCTTTCATCTGACCACGTTGAAGCTCCGCTTTCAACGCTTCGCGCAAGAGAGCACAGAATGCATCCGCTGTTGGCCGCAGAGAAGTCAATTGAACGATCTGCCACGAGTTGTCAGCATGCCGCGTGAAGGTCGACGACGACGTACGATCTTCATCCCATGCCAAGTCGATAGACTAAGTGCATAAACGCCAGCACGAGCATTAAGTCGCTCCACGCGTCGAACGGTCGATAGGGGTAGGGTGAACCGGACTGATTTGCGGTCTAGTGAGGAGAACGCGAGGTATGGTGGGATGAGATGCAGTTTCCCTGCCTAGACGCGCAGTGTTGGTTCACTCGGTTCAGGAAAGAAGATGACTGCGAGCAGACTCACGTATGAATCCTCGACACCGTGTTCGCCAAAACTAAGCACTGCATTGATATCCATCCGCTCAGCCTCTGCGGCGCTGTGCTTGTCGTCATTGTCGGAAGGCGATGCACTTGGCGCTTCAGGTATTGAGAAGAAGAGATGGAGCAGTTGTTCCTTCGAGGGCTCCTTGAAGTTTCGCAGTTGCGTTGATATTGTGGCCATATGTTTACGTCTAGCGTGGCCTCAACCCGCGTGGTCCTGAGTGTGTCGCGTTGAGTCTTTGCAGACAACTAGTCAGCTATAGGCCAGTTTCGACGGATCGCAATGCAGACTGGTAAACGCCTGCGGGGTGAAGCTAGTGAGGTGCAAAAGGTACAGTGATGGTTGAGGGGCAACTCAGTTGCAGTGTCTTCCAAACTGGGCTATTCTACTTCAAGGCCTTGAGCGAGTCAAACACACAACATCAAGTATGCTTCTTCTACAACATGCGTTACTCATAAACAGGCTGCAAACGACGCGAGAGTCCTGGCACAACGAGAACTACTATCGATCCGCCCAGAGGTGACGGTGATTGATGTCAGTTATTCGAGTTGAGTTACCAAAATCGATTGCTCTCTGGTGGTAGGCCGCCCATAGTGCGAAGCATGACTATATTCGAAGAAAGGCTAGACCACTGTTGCGATTTCCCAGTCAAATCCCAGATACGGCAAGCGAGTGATGTCAACTCACCCCGTTCCCTATGAAAGCCTGCGCTCTCTGGGCCACTAACATGTCAACCGCCTGCGCAGCGAATTTCTGCTCCCACGTCAAGCTCAAATCCCCATTGCTTCCAATGTGTTCCCACCCCCCAAGAGCACGCAGGGCCGTTTTGAGCTCCGTAACCCAGGAATCGGCACCATTCGTCATGATATAGATGTGATCAAGGAGTTCCCGCGATTCCTCCCGTACTCTCTCGACCTTTCGGACAATCTGCTCGATGCCAGGATAACAGTGATCCATGTAGGCTTTCCGATGTTCTGGCGAAAGTTGAGGATCGGAGCGTACCGGATCGTACTTGTCGGGCAACTCAGGAAAGGAATTGAACGCGTTCCAGTCCGCGTTGCAACTGGCAAGAAAGTTGCAGTGCCCAGTGAAGTCCCCTCTTCGCACATGGATTACAAGTAAGCCAGACATAATCCCGGCAAGTCTGGAATCCCGACTCCTTGGCCAGCCCGGGAAAGGTGGGAAGATAACTTCACGATTTGCTTCGAAAGCATCGTGAATCAAGGGTGACCATTCCCAGCGGGTCAAAACAGGTAAACCGGACATATATGGCCAAATACTCAAAAGCCGGTCCTTTTGAGAGAACACCCTACAAGACTCGGTTACTTCTCTCAATAAATATCGGTAAGAACGCACCCCACGGTGAATATTTGTTCATCCACGGATGTCTCTTCAAACTGCAGACAAGGGTCTTCGATGGACGTGATCTTCTCCACCCATTTGTCAATGACAAATTTGACTGTGTCTGATCCGCTCCAGCCACTAACATCAGATAATCGCAAGATGGTCGGACGCGGACAAATTCTATGAAAAAAATCTTTGTGTACGGCTCGTGGAGTGTCGTCGCCCGATGGAAGTACACCACCAGCTAGTGGTCCTTGAGTAATCATTGGTGTTCAACGTTTACGGCGCCCAAGGGAGAAGTGATATTTACCATCGATAATTGCATTCAGAGGGATTCGAGATGGGATGAGCTTCCCATTATAATGTGAGTATGGTGTGTCGTCAACGGCCCAAGTATAATCATCAAAGACAAAACTGGGACTGGTGTCAGAAACCGGTTCACTTGACCTATGAAGCTACTAACGAGCGATTGGTCGCGTATGCGAGAACATAATTTAGGATATAATCTTGCATTATATTCCCCCATCCTACCCCTGGGATGACGATCAGCGTGGTCGCGCGGGAATGCATTATTTAGCATACTGTATGGATGATTTGGTGACCATAAGTATTTGACGTCTGAACGTTCATAAGATTGGTAATGTGGCAGCTCCAGTTCTAGTTCGCGGTGATGTGGGTATAATGGGGGATAGCGACCATGGACGAGTAGTGTGTGAACGAGGCTGCGATTGAAGGGAAATGCTACAAGAATGAAGATCGCCGTTGTAAGGAGGACCGCGACTCGCGACCAGCGTCGATACCACGAATTCGACATTGACGGATGTTGGAAGTGAAGTGAAGTGATAAGACGTTTCTTTAAGAATCCACAAGAGAACCGCTTTCCTTTGAAAAACCGGGGGGAAACGGGATCTGGACATCAACTTGGAGTATCCTGTGTCTGATATCCGTGATATTAATCAGGGATGCATTTATACCACGCTCGATCTGTTCGGAATACAGCAGGGCACCGCTGACCTGGGGTGCATACACGTGGCGCCAAGGATGTAAAACGTTTGACAGATAGCACACCATAATTGGCGAAGTAGCGTTCACTTATCCCAGCGATATCGAATCTACGATCGTGGTTGTCAGCTCACTTAGCACCGGTGGATTCAGAAGTGATCGGAGATCCGCCAAGGCCTACCTGTTACTGCGCCGCAGCGCCGTAGAAGTGACAGCAAGTCAACGATGGCAGTTACCATATGCAGACGGGATTTGTGCGGGCGTTTTCTTGCGTTTCAAGCTGCGCATTTCAAAAGTTGGATCGAAGAAGGAAGGTGGAGTTGTTACTGCTGCATCGTTGGTGTCACAGCAACCATATCCGTGCTAGTCGGGTCTTCTAGCGTGTCATGTTTTCCAGGCTGTGATCCCAGGACACCGCGGGGACCTTTTGTTTTTACTTGCCCACTGCAGGTATGGAGTACCAGTGCGACAAGTTGCAAGAAAAGTAATTACGTAACATCTTTCAATGTACTAACCAAGAAAGAAATCACATCTCTGATCCCCAGGTACGCTACAGTACTGGCCCCATGATCATCATAAGTCGTCAGACGTTAGTCCGTAGGTCAGTCGTAATAGTAAATATCTCAGACGGTCTTCACCAGAATCTGTTTGTATTCGGTTCCAACCCCTGAGCCATACGTAACATAACCACATTGGACGTCAAGCTGGACCACTTATCATCGCTGATTCAGTAGAGAAATTGCAGTATGAACGCAGAGACGCTTACTCCATTCCCTATGAGCACTTCGGCCCGTTGTGCGATGTACATATCCAGATTCTGTGCAATAAACTGCTGTTCCCAGGTTAATTTTAAGTCCCGGCTGCTGCTGATGCGATCCCAGCTCATGTTTCGTGCAAGTGCAGATTTCAATTCTTGCACCCATGGTATTGGGCCGTTTGACATGATGTATAAGTATCGAAGAGGAGATGCGGCTTCCTTCCGGACTTGGTGGACCTTGTCAATGATCTGTTCGATTGATGGGTAGCATCGCCGAATGTAAAGTTCCGCAGTCTCGCCACGGTCAGTCGGTCCATCGAGCTTGTCCAAAAATTCGGGGAATGAGTTGAACGCGTTCCAACCAGCACCCCACTCGGCGAGATGTACACAGTGTTCTTTGAAATCTCCTCGACGAGCGTGAATCGCAAGAAGCCCAGGCAGAGCAGAAGACGTGTTTTCCTTTTGGAAATTGAACAACCATCCCCAGAATGTTGTCGGTTCGAAAAGATATCGGTTTTTCCTGAAAGCTTCGTAGACGATCGGCGACCAGCCCCAGTGTGTGGCGACGGGCGATTTCGACAAGTAGGGCCAAATACTCAAAAGCCGCTCCTTCTTGCCAAACATCCTATTTGCGGGTGTGGCAGCGTTAGAAGACTGCGACATATTGAACCATTCCAATGCGTACCAATATTCAAAAATTGCGTTGCTACTTGGGTCCAGCATAACGCATGGGTCGTCGATCGAGTTGATTTTTTCCACCCATTTTTCGAACAGGTAGGAGGCCGGAATATTGTCATCGAATCTCACTTCCTCGTTGTTGATATGTGACGTATGCAGGACAGTCTGGTTTGGGCAAACTTTGTGGAAGAACTCTCTGGAAACTGAGAGAGGTGTTTGGTCACCATGAGGCCATGGTCCACCGACCATCGGACCTGTGGGAACTGATCAATTTGAGAAACAAGACTCAAAAGTCGAGGTGATGGTTACCGCCCAGAAGTGCAGACAGAGGGATGCGCGAAGGGATTTTCTTGCCATTATATTTTGAGTAGTGTGAGCCGTCCGGGTTCCAAACGTAATCATTAAACACAAAACTTGATATCACGCCAAGAAAAAATCAGATGGTGGCAAAGTAACGGAAACACGAAAGACGACATAGCGCGAAATACTCACGATCGATTGGTGGTATGGGCGAGCATACCCATCATCACGTAGTCCTGCATGACGTTCCCCCAACCCGAACCTAGACAAGGATGATGAGTGAGCAGGGCATTCTGGAATCATACCCCAGACAACATACTGTGGAAATGGTTCGCAGCTAAAAAGTACTTGACAGTCTTGTGCTCGTACTCTTTGTAGTGTGGCAGAGAGTTTTCTTTCGCTCTCACTTTCTCATAGAGCGGAGGAAGTCGTAGTCCGAAAAAACGGGGGGAAATGTCGTTCCATCTGATGTAGATGAGAAATCCAACAAAAGACAATAACAAGAACCCCAGTAGCCTGAATCCTCGTCTAGTCAAGCCGCAGGACGCCATTGAAGGAGGGAGTAGGAAGAAGTCTGCGGAAAACCCTCAGGCCCCCTGTGCTTTCTTTTGAGGATAGGTAAAGCCGTGTTTGGTTGAACGTGATAGAACCCGACAGCAAGCATAACTGGTTACCGGAGTGACGAAAGAGCGGAAATATTCCACAAGAACATGCGCTAAAAGTTTGACCTGTTGAACAGGTCTATCATCGTTCAGAAAGCCCATGGAAGAAAGTTCTGGACTTGTTTGGCATGAAGACGTGTGGCAAAGTCAATGCTGGACACACCGCGGTCTGAATCGGGCCCCCGTTAGGCGAGAGACGGAAGAAAAGCTGTGTGACCCCGCGAATTCTAGAATCATCCTTGAGTCGACGTAAATACCTAGACTGGTCACCGGGCCGTCTAAAAGAGGCAGCCGCGAGAAAGATCTCGCGGCTGCCTCTTAATTATTAGACGGACTGTCACCAGTCTAGTAGATACCATGAAAGGAGATAATATTGATGGAGTTGTCAAATCAGGTAATCACAGCTCTATAACGTGGCCCCGAGTGCAGGAATTTTTGGCAAGTCTAAGCCACGATTTGAAGCTCGTGTGAACCCTGTCAACGGGCTCCGCCATTTTCATCATTATGTGTGTACAGTTCATGATCAAACGTTCACTCGAGTTGTAGGCTGTTAGCCGGGCGTCAATTGCTACTTACTACGCCAATTGTTCCGAATCTCACGCCGACTTTGTCTCATCAGAAACTTCATCATGATGCGGCGTTGTGGATTGTCTTCGCACTTTACAACAGTTTGCAAAAACTTTGTCAATGGATTAATACCCGCTCGTTCAAGACCGCTCGCTGAAAACCGCAACGGCTCTGGTGTTGTGCCGCTAGCATCCGCAAATTTGTTCTGGCAGAGATGATTTCCTTAGTGTTACTAGTAGGGTACGAGGGCACCGCATTCCGACAACATAGAAACTCACTGCAGTATTTCAGCCTGGTGTGGACCCCGTTGCCATGCTCATCAAGTCCTTCTCGAAGGAAAATCTGCAATCAGCCGGGATCTCGACCATCAATTCTTGGATCTTTCTGTAATGACACAGCTATAGTAAGCCCTTCTTTGGAAAATCTGATGTTCCTCCGCGCGTGCAGAGAACTGATGCGGAGTGAGTTCTTGGTTGTGATGGCCGTGTACCAGTGACGAGACCCTGATGGTGATGTTGCTTAGGCTGTGGCAGTCATAAACAAGGCCAGCCGTGGTTCCGGGTATCCTTCAACTATCGTCACCATGATCCGCTGCCGAGGTCGGAACAGCATGCACGAGGACTGGAATACTTCGGTTAGTCGTCAACAATCTCCGTTTGTGTCCTACCCATGTGCCCTCAGGTTGTCTCAAATGGTCTTTACAGTTGCCCAAAGGCACAAAACTACTTTCACAGGTAGTACAAGCGCTCAACAAGTGAACACCGCGTCACTTGGCTCTATTACTACGAACACAGCAGTACTTGCGCATACAGAGGAGTGGTGATAGGTCAAGATCCATTTCTCATTAGCGATATCTCTCCTCAATTAGGCGGGACTTTGCCAAAGAAAGGTGGGTTACCACATCTGTTCTACCCGCTCCTATATATTAAATTTATAGACAGCGTTTTATCTCCACAGCATCTTGGAAAAGGCAAGGAGACACGTGAAATAGAGGCTTGAACAAATTTAGATGGTCAAGCACCACGTGAGGGCTCAGAGTATTCATCTCACTTCCATGGCAGACGAAAGAGCAATGCCTCAGTGCGGGACTGTCGGGTTCCGGCGGTTCCCTATATTTTGATTCCTTGCTATCAGTGCGAGGTCAGTACTTGCACCAACTCCGCCAAAGGTGTGGTCTGGCCATGGATGTGCAAGCTGAACCACAATTTCCATTTATAGACTGCAGAGGTTGCATTCCTGCCTGGGGATCCTCATGCCAGGCGGCTGACGCGCATATGGGCCTCTGCCGTCAGTACATGTGCAATGCCAAACCATTCCCATGTACCCTTCTGTATAAGATAGTCAGCCGTTACGCGGCTGACCATCCCCCACCTCTCCCATGCAGATACGCCTCAAGGCCCTCCGTGGAGAGATGACACTCACTATAGTGCTCGCAGCGCTGCTCTCCGTCTCTTTTGCAGATGCGGCCATTCCGAATGCCATGCTGCGAGGGAGACCCGCTATCCCCAAGATTCCCGTCCCCGATCGCTCAATCATGAGTCCGAATGGGACAGCTCTGCCGCCGCTCACGACCGTGTACTACTTCGATCAACTGATCGACCACAACAATCCCAGCCTTGGCACCTTCCAGCAACGATACTGGATGAATTGTGAATTTTACGAGACTGGTATATCCCCGTCGTCCCTGCCTTGTATTCAAAGTTTTGAATCCATTAATCTAGGCGGTCCTGTCATACTTATGACTCCAGGAGAGACCGATGCTGACGGTACTTTGCCTAGAGCTCCACGCCTTACGCTGTCTTCTGACGCCTTTACAGGCTATGAAGCTTACCTCACCAACGAAACCATCAATGGCATGGTCGCTCAGCAAGAACAGGGAGCCACCGTCCTCCTCGAGCACCGTTTCTTTGGGTATTCCAATCCTTATGACAACCTTACGTCGCAGAGTCTTGAGCTGCTGACCATCCAACAAGCCATCGACGACCTCGTCTACTTTGTGCAGAATGTTGACCTTCCCATGCCTGGGGGTGATAACGTCAAGCCTGACACCACGCCCTGGATCTTGATCGGCGGAAGTTACTCTGGTGAGTAGTACTCGATCTGTTATTAAGGAGGCGCTAAACGAGAGTGTCCATAGGTGCTCTGACGAGTTGGACAATGGTGAAGTAAGTCTAATTCACGAGTCCCAGGCTACATTGATTGGTTGATTCGCCACGCATAGTAAGCCAGGAGTCTTTTACGCCGGCTATGCATCATCGGGCGTTGTGGAAGCGATAACGTGCGCATTTAGTTCTTGCAGGGTTATGTACCGCGTCTGATCCCATCTTATTATTTGCGTAGCAACTATTTCGGCTACTTCACGCCCATCCGCGAATACATGCCCCAGAACTGTTCTTCTGACGTTCAAGCTGTCATTGCATACCTGGATCAAATTTACTCCGACAATGACACAGTTGCTATGCAGAATCTGAAGGAAGCTTTCGGGCTTGGCGGTCTATCCCACATTGATGACTTTGCTGCTGCTCGTAAGTCCGCCTCCCTCCGAGACGAGATCGAATGCTGACGAAAACGTCGATGCAGTGCAATATAACCTGTTTGATTGGCAGTCTTTGCAGCCTGATGTCGGCCCTGGTGCCTTGTTCTTCCAGTTTTGCGATGCCCTCGAAGTCAAGGACGGCGTCAGCGCCCCCGCGACCGGCTGGGGTCTCGAGAACGCCATCGACGCTTGGGGATCGTTCTGGAACGATACCTACTACGCAAATGGTAAGTCGTCGTGATCAACAATCGACCGGCAAGTATAATCTGACAGTCGTTCTTGCATTCGTCTAGTTTGTGGAGCTATCGATGCAGAGTAAGCTTCCCAATTAGATTGGCCACACGTGCTGATGGGGCCTATGCGGACGCTTTGTGTAGGACGTGCCTCGGGACGTACAACACCAGTCAAGCGTATTGGACGAGCATCACCGTGAACAATGCGAATCGTTCATGGTTCTGGATGGTCTGTAACCAGGTCGGGTACTACCAAGTCGGTCCCCCTCTCGGTGAACCCGCGATCGTCAGTCGGATCCTGCAACCCATCTACGACGAGGTGTGCCCAGTCGCCCTTGGGCACCGTCATGATTCTAATCGGTGGCGGGGAATGACAATCAGAGACAATGCGTCAACATGTTCCCGCAAAAGTTTTCGTCGCCGCCGTCCCCGTCCGCGGACGAGGTGAATATGATGTACGCGGGTTGGGACGTCAACGTGGATAGACTCTTCTTTGCCAACGGTCTTCGTACGTGTTCCTGCCTTGTGTGGTTCTGTCCCTGATTGTCGCTCACGTGCGCGCTGTGACAGGCGATCCTTGGCGCGAGGCTACCGTCTCCGAGGACGGTCTGAACAAGGCGAACACGACCACGCAGCCCATCTACGAGGGCAACGGATTCCATTGTTCAGATTTGCTCACAGAGAATGGTGTCGTCGACGAGACGGTCCACGCTGTTCAGATGGCATGCCTCGAGTACATGAAGATGTGGCTCGCAGCATGATATTTCAAGAACACGAAGGACTTCGTTGTACATGGGGCGGTAGTACATGTACATATTGTGAGCTTATACGCTGTGAGATAGTCGACTGTATTCGTACGCGGCGGATTGGGAAAGCAGTAAATGAGCGCAAACATGGAGTGACTTGCCTGGGTACGGTTGTGATCACTGGGTAGCCTCCGAGTACCTACTGGCAGACGAATTTCGTGCGACTAGAAGGTATCGATGACTTGTCTCATGGACGGTTATGTTACTCACCTTTCCAAGTTTCCAACACGTACAGACACGATGAGTCGAGAACTGGAGTCAATCCACATCGTCTAAATCATATGCTGTAGACTTGCAAGTTCTCCACACCCCCGAATCAATGGCTCTCTGCGCTCGGACTCCGATGTTGACGCGGATAGAAAATCTTTGTCAAGTAGGTCCCGTCTACATAACAGGTCGAATGTTCACAATCAGGGTTCTTTGCCAGACTATCAGCTACATGCGCCTTTCATAGATCGTGCCATGGGTTCAATACTTATCGTGATCAATATTGTTGGACAGAGTCAATATTCCGACGACTGAGTTGAGCATGTTCATTATTCAGGCAGCAGCGGTCAACGGCTATGATGGAGTGGGGGAAGATGCTTAACTTGTCTGGCGGATACCAGGTGCGCGCGGCGTGAGCCTGCGGCCCAAGCTTTCTGGCTGGGTTGGTCGTGTCGCACACAGTCAAATAAGATGCTTGTCAGTCACGGACACCAGCAAAGATTGGTCTAGGCTGAGGTGGCCAGGTCAGCCGCCAAACCTAATTTGGACTTTGGAATGTGGCTGACCCCTGACAGGTATAAAAGCTCTCTCGTCGCTCCAGGTATCGCCATTCCCTTCTTTCTTTTCTTCTTCTCCCTCCTTTTTTCTTTCTATCCTTTCTTGCATTCTGCTCGGGTCATAGCGGGCAGATTGCTTTCGATGATGTTGCGGCATCTTTGGGCATTGGCGGGCTTCTCGTTCGGTTGTCGTGTTAGGTGAGCCCGCCGTCCATGGCGTCGTCATTCTGTGGGCGCTGACTTGTTGCGTGTATAGCAGATACGCACGCCAGTTCCGTTGCGGATGGTTCAGGATGTGAGTAGTATATTTAGCTCTTCACTGACCCTTGAACATCGCTGCAATAATTAACTGAATGCCCTTACAGCTCGTCGAACGCCAGACAGCGATCCGCCCCACGCCGACAAGCGACGTGAAGAATCGAACACGATCCGCAACTTCCGACTTGGCCCAGCGACGCGACCGATGGACAGTGGTAACGGCGAGGTCGCACCACTATCGTCGGCCCTCTCGTGATGGTTAAGAGCTCCAGCACTCGTTCCAGTGCTCTCGAAGGCATCCGATTGGTCGAGTCTCGCGAGTGTGGGCCTACCTCATCGCCCCGGCGACGCAGTGCAACCAGCGTCGCCCATCGAGCGTCCGTTTCCCAGCCAGGTCTTAGCTTCGTCGTCCCAAGGGTTCCTTCATCGCCCTATACCCCTTTCCTTTCTTCTCTTTTTTAATCATAGCGGTGAGTTGACCTACCTCCTTTTGGTGCCTCGATCCTCACGCATTCTGGTAGGAAAAAAAATCCAAAAAAATCAGATAATTTATCAAACCCATTTCAAGCTCTCGTTTTTATCAGGTAAGCCTCGCTGACGCGCGCTGACTACCCATCTGACGTGACTCAGTTTTTTTTCTTCTTTCTGCTCTTCTTCGCACTCTGCTCGGGTTCCAGCAGGCAGATTGCTTTAGATGATGTCGTGGCGTCTTTAGGTATTGATAAGCTTCCCATTTGGTTGTCACCGTGCGAGGTAGCGATCCCCTCTGCGAAATGGAGGGTGGGGCTCACAATCCAACCTCCGACCTCGAGGCGGCCCCGCGCACTACGCAACCAATGGACAGTGGTAACGGCGAGGTTGTACCACTTTCGTCAGATTACCAGTGATGGCTACGAGCCCCAGCACTCGTTCCGATGCTCTCGATGTCGTCAACTTGAGCCACGCGATCCCAAGATCCCTTCGTCATCCTATACCCTTTTTCATATCCGTTTCAGGTGAGGCCTTGCTGAC
>JBBPMA010000364.1:0-27470 GCA_038090075.1 Xanthoconium purpureum | reverse complement strand
CCACCACGATGGCCGACCTGCTCGTCGAGTGCCCCATTCACCTCGATGCCGTCTCCATCAACGACATACTCGTCTTCAAATGCGGTAGCTCCATGAATCGATTTCAGTTCTGCTTCCATGCGTGCTGATGAGTCGCGTTGTTTTTGTTCGATAGGGCACGGGTTTTGCGAACCATGCTTGGAGGAGCACTTTGCTCATCGTGGACAATCGAGTCTTTCATGCCCTTCGTGTCGCAAGCCGGTCAGACGGAAAGAGGCGTTCCCGCTCTTCCTCGCACCCGGCCAGCCGTCATCCGGATCTCAGACCCAGGGTAGTCGCCCGACGACCGATGCTGCTCACGCGCGATTGACAAGAGAACTCCAGGAAGCCAAGGCCGCCCATGCCAATTGTTCAGGTCGAATTCACGGATTACAGGATAGAATAGATGTCCTAGAACAGGATAGCGACCACCACCATCAAACGATACAACTCCTTCGTGATCGATATGGGTCTGTGAAAGAACGGCTGACAGGGGAGACAGTCAAATCCGCACATGCGAAGGAAGAGATCAGTCGGTTGAGAGAAGAGGTGAAGAAGCTCCTAGTTGAAAACCACAAGGCGTCTAGGGATCGCGACCAGGCATTGAAGGAACTACAAGGGGAACATGAGCGGGTGAAACTACTTCAGGGTTACAACGAGCAATATAAGCATAAGGTATCCAACTCATCATCGCCATTATTTCTAGACTCACGGTCCGTAGTACAATCTCGAGAAGAAGAAGAGGAAAGCGATTGAAGATGCCAGCCGTCCACTGCCCAAAGAGGAGGAATCCCTGATGGTCGTTGATGCGAATGCTCCAGACGTGCTACACCAAGATGGACCTAACTTTGGGTGGTTAGACGAAGCTTGCAAAGTAAAAGGTGACCAACTCGCTGTCTCAGGCGACGAGGATGTAGAGTTCGAAGAGAGTGAGGACGAACTTCTGTTCAGAGATTCCGATGTGAAAGGAAAACGAAGAGTAAGATGAGGATATACTGGCGATAGCATGCAACTCACAACATCTTCAGGAAGACAGGGTTCCGGGACCACCTCTTCAATTTTCTTCTGACTGGAATCTTGGACTAGAAGTCTTGGGTGAATCATCTTCTAGCGCAACTCGGAAGCGAAGGCATGGAAGTAGACAAGTCGGTGGAGGCAAAGTTGTCAAAGTGAAGATGGCGGTCGGGGGTCCATTGGCTATTGACAGACATGGTCGTATCAAAGGCGCCGTTGCCCTTGGTTCTAGGCAAAAGCTCAATTCAAAGAACTGAGATGCGTGCTGGTCACGATCATGGAGGTCAGGTAGTTATCATACCCATTCATTAATTCGTTTGCATACGTTGGAGTGTATAATCGTGTATTTTCTTTCATATCGCAATCCGAATGTACAAGTAGGACAGACCAAAAGTTACTTTCCCTTCCTGGGAATTGCCATCAACCTGAGTGTATTGGACCGAGTTTGCTGTGTACTTACAATACTTGTAGATCGACGTCTGAATCCCTACGCGAATGGAGCTTACCCCGTACACCACACCATCAGGTACATGAAAATACCTCTAGAACGTCGCCAGATGCTGATCTAAGGGACAGGCTTTCTCTTGCCCTCCATCCATGCTGCACCTCCCTTCTTCACGTGAGATTATATCGTCTTCATAGCAAAGCAACTGGAATGAACGTAACGCCAGAGAACAACCAACTCCTACCACCCAGAGCCTCTTCGCTGATCACTGGACCCGACTGATCCTTTCGTACGCACGACACCGCCGACTCTTTACCCTCCGCGTTGAGGACGCTGAAGGAGCGGGAAGCGATTGGGACGAAATACTGCGCAATGAGCGAATAAACCGTGAGTCACTCGCATGGGCGGATGGTCCGAATCGAACCCTCTACCCGCAGGCCGTGTGCTCCCGTCTTATCTTTCCTCGTTGATCGCCGTGCTCGTGTCAAAGAACGTTGCAATCTACGAGCCTGCAAAGCAAACGCGTTCCGTATTACTGCTCTGGAGACAACCCGAGGAATGGGCAGAGGCTTTGCACACATGGGTAACTCCTTTTTTCCCTCTCCTCTTGATGTGCGCTGATCCTATGATATAGGCGACGGCAACTGGGCAGTTGAACACAATATTGACGTTTTACGAAATAACGGATCCGCCCGTCCCTTCTCCCCTCTCTGGAATACCCGTTACGCTACTGCGCAGGGCAATCAACGTACTCATGCGCTCTGGACGGGCTCAGATCATCGGTGTTGCTGATGGTGAAGGCGTGAGGCTGTTTGCAGGAACGAAATAATAGACATGTCCATTGTAATTGTGTATGCATCCGGGAAACGCCGAACGACTGCACAGTAGACGCGATTAAAGTTTCAGCCACACTCGCCATAGACGCGACTGGTCAAAGCCCTGTCCCAACCGTACACTCGACAGCGACAAGATAACGCTGATACAACGACCGCCATGGCGAGTAACTCTGAGCAAAACCTCATTGCTCACGCTAACTATTCTGCGCAGGCAGAGCAAAAGACGACCCCAACCAACCCCATGAAAGAGCTCCGAATCGACAAGCTCGTCATCAGTACGTTCTCGTTGTTTTCTGAGCTCGAACCTCGCATTGAACGCACTCACACCCCAAACCAGACATTTGCGTAGGTGAATCCGGTGATCGTCTGACCCGTGCCTCCAAAGTCCTCGAACAACTCACCGGCCAAACACCTGTCACCTCCAAAGCCCGCTACACCGTCCGTACGTTCGGCATCCGCCGCAACGAAAAAATCGCCGTCCACGTCACCATCCGCGGTCCCAAAGCTGAAGAAATCCTCGAACGCGGTCTCAAAGTAAAGGAATACGAACTCAGACGGAAAAACTTTTCGGACACGGGTAACTTTGGGTTCGGCATTCAGGAGCACATCGATCTTGGGGCGAGGTACGATCCTGGGATTGGTATTTTCGGGATGGACTTTTATGTGGTGATGGGGAGACCTGGGATGCGGGTCGCCAAGAGGAAGGAGCGGAGGGCCAAGGTTGGATTCTCGCACCGTGTTACCAAGGATGACACGATGGCTTGGTTCAAGCAGAGGTTCGATGGTATCATCTTGGTGGGTGCAAGTCTTGTCGTCCACGTAGGACTTGAGTTTGACTGACACCGTCTTTCTAGAAATAAACGTGTACTCCATCCTCGCTCGCTCTCTAGAGAGCACCACTATGTATGCATGGCACTATATGACTACGCTTATGTGCGACGGCATGCTTTCAACATTAAAATGCATCATTTTTCTCCCTCTCAGGAAAGGCTGATACAGGTGACATCAAATAAAGACCAACGATTCGTTCGTCGACGTTGGACTAGAGATGCGACTGTGGATATTGTATGATTCGATCGAATAAAAACACTCGACCGTCGGAGCCAAATCTGAACAAGTAACCTTGCGTTGGGAGGCTGAGAATCTGATTGCATCTGAGGGACGTCCCTCTCGACGTTCCGTGACAGACGGTGCGTACCCATCCATCTATACTTATGTACGGAGCCAATACGGAGCCGACATAGTTACTGCACAAATTTGGAACTCCACCATCAGGGCTATGCGGTCATGGTCCAATCGAACACAGTACCGACAGTCGATCCATGCGATGCCTAATCCTCTCATCTGTCATATCCACGGCGATGGCACCGCTGCATTCAAGGATCAGTGGCTTCGCAGGCAGCGGAGCACTTTGAACGCTGTTGACAAAGTGTCCATCAATGAGGCGCAGCTTTTACGGTCCGCTGGCCACCTTACCTAATAACAAACTGATGAAACTGCCTTCCTCCTTTTCGGTTCAAGTGCCTTGTTCTCCTTTACTGCTCGGCCTCGTCCGAAAATAACCTTTCCGGTGCATGACGGCAAGGAAGATCTTTGACGCTGCTGTGCTACAGGCAGTCGGGCCAACTACGCCTTTGTTCCTGTGAAAACCATCACAAAGATAGAAACAGTGAATACAGGTCAGCAGCCCGATTTCGCGCACTCACCTGGGGAACAGGGAGGGACGGAGCATATCCGTGATGAAGCGCGTGCACCGCAATACGATGATGTTGTGCGAGGAAGGTTCACTCATCGCTTGGCAAAATAATACCCTTCTCCGGTCTCCTCGTTCCTGCAGGTCTGGCCTTGGCACAGGTATGTATTCCTTGGGTATATAAGGTGTTTCGGTGGTCGTTCTTCTCGTCATCACATCTGTTCCTTCCAACGCATCGCGCATACCAACCTTCAACATGAAGCTCCACAACCTCGCGATACCAGCCGCGCTCATCTCATCTGCTTTCGCATTCCCTCACCTAGCGAACTACCCGAGATATCGTTCGCTTGCGGGCTTGTCTCAAGGCGAGGTCCGATACGTAGCCCGGCAATATGGTGGCTTCCCCGGCCCACAACCTCTCCCGCCTCCCATTAACTACACTGGCCCCAAGTTGGTTAATGACAAGGACCACCCTTACCAAGATCTTCGCGATGGTGACATTCGCGGTCCCTGCCCGGGATTGAACACGCTGGCCTCTCACGGGGTAAGCGATCTGAATTGTCACGAGGGGATTGTCCGTGAACATGTTTTTTTTTCTCAGTATATCAACCGCAACGGCGTGGTCACTCCCGCCGAGATCATCACTGCTGTCCAAGAAGGTACGCTGGTCACTGCATGGAGCGCTTGGTCAAGATGCTGATCCTATGCTCGCAGGCTTCAACATGGGACACCAATTCGCCTCCTTCCTTTGTTATTCGGTATGTCCAAACATACTCCAGCATGTGATTCTCCCTCCTGATCGACGGATGATGGGATAGGCATTTATCGTTGACGGGAACCACCTTACCAACATGATGACCATTGGTTCAAATACGACTGTAGACTCTCAATTTGTCACTGGTATTGACATCCATGGTAACTTTGAAGGTCAGTTTGTCCGCCTTTCCCAGAGTATCATGACAACCATGTGCTGATCACAATCTCAACTCCAGGTGATGGTAGCATAACACGTGAAGACGTTTATTTCGGTGAAGCTATTAATTTCAACCAGACCCTATTCGACGTGGTATGTACAAGCCATCGCCTGTATTTATGTCCCTCATCCCTTTCGCAGCTCGAAGATTCAGCCAAAAAGGTCGGGCATGGAAAGATCACCCTCGAGGCTGCAGTCCTCGACAGAGCACTCCGCGTCAATAATTCTATTGCATACAACCCAGAATTCGCCTACGAGACACCCAGGATCGTCGGTGCCACCGCAGAATCGGGCTTCATGCTCGCCATGTTTGCGTCCAACCAGACGGCGGATACGTCATTCCCTGTTATGGTGGACGAAGCGAATCACTTCTTCAACCTGCACAGGTTCCCCAACGGATTCCACCGTCGTTCTTCCCCGTATGAATTCCCTGAGGTCATCGCCCTGACAAACACCCTCCTTCAAAAGGTCGGCGTGCCGCCGGGCCACAACGAAGGCGTGAACAACTACATCGTGAATGAACAGGACGACGAGACAGTACGTTTGTTTCTCCTGGTCCAACGCGTTAGCCCATTGTACTGATTCTTTTTTTCAGTTCTGCCTTTTCTACCAGAAACAGGTCATGTTGGCTGCTCAGTTGTACCCGAACCCCCCTGCCGAACTCGAAGCCGCGATCAAGGTCAACTTGGACACATACTACCAGGCGCTGGGTAACTCGTCGTGTCCTCAACTCTTCCCCTACGGGATGTGAGAGAGATCGCATTGGACCGGGACGTTCGGACGAGGTTTAAATTGGATTTAAAGTATTCTGATGTTTAATGGGATAGTCTATATATCGGGACTTGATGTATGGATCGCATTGCGGTGATTTATTATACCTTGAGCACATAGATATACATACCTCATACCTAGCCGATAATTTTATTTTATCTATGCAACGAAGGTTGGGTCATTGATCTAACTACGGAACATGTTTGAGACGAGGTTTTTTCAACATACACAAGAGGAAAGGTGAATGGAAAGTTGAGCGGCATACAAGGGAATTACAAGGTGGAACTTCCACCGGCACGGCGATGGCATCAACCTCTGCCTGTGACTGCCACTGCGGCCACGTCCACAATATGTATCCAGTGAAGCTACCGGTGAAACCTTCGAGGACTGTTCTGATTGCTCTTCAAAGTTCAGTTACTGGATGCGCGACCGTGTGACTTTCTTTACAGGGAAGATTTCATCTCTCGGCCGATCGAGTTGAAGCTGAGGTTTCGATGACGCACCAGGTTTGCAATCGGTTTGCGGCCAGAACGTGTGCACATATCAAGACGACCGGGAGTGTTATTCAGAGCGTCTGTGCAACTTGTAAGTCACTTGTTTGTACATGCGCCTGAAGAGTGTTGTTTTAGATTTGCGTGTAAGCACTGCTAGTTCAACTTCAAATAGTAAACGAAATTGAAGAGCTACCCCCGCCTGGCAGGCGGACATGCAATCCCCCAGATCAAGTAGGCCAGAATCGATGAAAGGTGCGCGTCCCTTCATTCGTTATGCGTGCCGTGCGCGGGACTAGGGTTGGTAAGTCAAACCTCCAAATTGGACGACTGTAAAACCGAAAAAGTGTGGAGAAACTGGTCGAATTACGAATTCCCCGCACCTTGCAAGGAACGTTCTCTGATCTCCCCGGTCCACCCGTGACATGTAGCCCTTGTCATGGTTTTTCATTGGACGCAAGGTCCTTCCTCATCGCCGATACGCTATATCCGTCGTCATCCTCTGACCAACCCTTGCCCTGTCCAGAACTTGCCAGAATGTAGGGACCACCCCGTTCAGGTCAACAGTCTGAATCTGGAGACCTGGAGCTACTGCACATGCTATTCCAGGTGATCTGGGGCCGCCGAAGCAGGGAAACGTGTATAAAACCTGGTCCGTGCGGTCAAGACCTTTGGTTATAACCAGGAATCAGTGCAGCGTTGTTCCTTAGTTCGTTCCCACTCATCCTACGGTGAGCACCCGCGTCGCACTCCTGCACCTGATAGTAATGCCTGTCAACAGATATCTGCGACAATGACTGACGGCTCTACCTATGCCACCACGCCATTCGATCACGCAAAGGCGGACGTCATCTTGCGTTCATCTGACAACGTCGACTTCCGCGTCTTCAAACTCTTCCTCTCCCTCGCATCCCCATTCTTCGAGACCCTCTTCGATATTCCCCAACACACTGAGGAGGTCGGGGATCAGGAGGTCAAGGTTGGCCTAGCGGTCGTCCGTGTCACAGAGGATAGCAAGACCCTCGACGCCCTCCTCCGCTTCTGTTACCCATGCACCCTGGCAGAAGACCCCAAGATGAAAGTGTTTCAGAACAAGGGTTTCCAAAAAAAGGAGGAAAAGAAAAAGAGGTGTTCCAGGATGCAGCGGATATTCTGGAAGCGGCCAGGAAGTACTCTCTCGATGTCATCGAGACGAAGGTGTGTCGGGCGATCGCCAATCCCAGAATCCTTGCGGTGAAGTCTTTGCGATGCTTTGCGATCACGCACCGAAGAGGTTTGCGGAAGGAGACGCTTCTCGCTGCAAAATACACGTTAACGCAGCCTCTTATCCCGTCCTGGTTCCAAGAGATCAACCTGATCAGTGCGACCGATCTCCTCTCCCTTCTTACTTACCACAAAAGATGTGGGGACGCCGTATATGCGCTGAGGCTTGATCTGTCATGGATGAAATCTCATTACAGGAGCGCGCAGGCCTGCTCCTGGCTGTCTGGCCAAAATGGCAAAGAGTGCGGGTGTTCGAGACCAGGCATACCCAAATACACGCTATATAGCGCGTCGCCCCAATGGTGGGAAGATTTTATGGAGAAAACGTTCACAGCACTGCGAGACAAGCCGTGCAAAGAGACCTTGCAGGTTTCAGCAAACAGGACAGCGTGTGTCGTTAAAGCGCGAAACTGTCAAGCCTGCTCCCCGGAGGTCGGTGAAGGCATGCGGGACCTTGTGGGTTTTTTTGCGAGGAAAATAGATGAGACGGTTTCTCAAGTAACTTCTCCCTTCCATCAAATCCATATAGTAGGCGCTAATGGTTTTCGGTTTTCTTGATAGATCGAGCTGGAATTGCAGTTTTAGAGGAATGAAGTAGTCGTTAGAATTGCTACTAGAGAGTGACTGGAAGAGTGTCCCCGAACCCCATTAGAATTGGTGCCAGCACTGTGCATAGTACTCAGCCTTGTACAATATATCTTCAGACCCTTGCCCTGCTCGTCTGCCTTGGCCCTCGAATGCATCTTCCGTGCGTTGGCCAGCCTGACTCCCAAACTATAGACAACATGGTTACCTCTTGCATATGCATTCTTCAGCATTCTTCAAACAGACCTCGGTGATCAACTACGGATCGAAATAGATTCTATCTCACCAGATACTAGTCAATTCATTTCCCGCGTACGCGTCATCTCAATCCTAGCGTGTCTGCAAACGATAGCACGCTTGGCTGTCGACGGCATACAGTAATAGCCTTGATTTGAGAAGCTTCCCACCCAGGAATTCGAGTTTAGGTGGTCGGACATCACAGTGCGATAGGCTGTCTGTGTGGTTTCGTATAGAAATGTTTTGAGCGCGAGACGGCGATGAAGCGTCCAGGTAAGGGAGGGTGGAACAGCACGAGGCTAACTGTCTATTCCAAGTCCACCACAACTGCAGCCTTAAGCCCGTCAGTCACGAACCTAGTGTAGTACGCCCCCCCCTTGTGCCATCAAATCTCAAGTCATTCGGCCAATCCCAGCTGCTGAGTTTAGCACCGGGCCAGAATGGGACCAGAGGACCAACTACCTCCACAGCCCGTTCGTTTGTCGCGTCGATGCTGAACCTGCGAATATGTGCGCCATCGGGAACAGGGCCAATGACACAGAACCCGAACTCCCAAGAGAGACCGTTAGAAGACGTTTGGACGAATTTGTCGCTCCAGTCGCACCGAACGTTGGGCACGGCAAACACGACATGGGCAGAACGTCTTTTCCAGCGGAGTTTTCTGGGAACGTGAGGTTGACGCATTCAAATTGCCGTTTGGAGTGGTATTGGTAAACACGTAGGAGCCCCAGGCGGGTTGAACCAATGATGGGATTGATGACTGAATCCTGGAGGAGAGACCATGATGCGGAATTTCTATGCATGACGATTGCCTCTTGTGAGAAGCGAAGTTCATGCTTTCCATCATCTGGAACGATGTACGCCTGTACCAGTTGCTTCCTGGTGAAAGAAGGATTAGCACGAAGCACATTGATTGAGCATGATCTTTTCAAAATCGCGATGGCGAGGTATCTGCTGTTGAGGAAGTATGAGCATGTCATCTTTCCATTGAAGGGTATGACACCAACGTACAGCGAGTGGCGGGAATCTGTAGAAAGCGTGACTTTGTGTGTCAAATATGTTGGTGGTT
This sequence comes from Xanthoconium purpureum, assembly GCA_038090075.1. Classification (NCBI taxonomy): domain Eukaryota; kingdom Fungi; phylum Basidiomycota; class Agaricomycetes; order Boletales; family Boletaceae; genus Xanthoconium; species Xanthoconium purpureum. Next base: position 18,075 of record JBBPMA010000364.1, on the reverse strand, counting down.
GCAAGACGTCCCCTCGAGCGATGGACGGAAACGAGCACGAACGGGGTATTTCCACTTTCAACTTGGGAGAGATATATGGCCATATGAAGGATCTGGAACATCAAAAGGTAATGGGGCCAGTTAAGCGTCCAGAATCATCATCGGCCATAAACTCGAGCAGCCTCCTACCAGTAGAACCTGTCTGCCAGGAAACCTAGGGAGCGATTTATGTATGACATTAGTACAGTCTTTGTCACTGATCGGATGAAACGTCGCAACATGGACGTGGGAGTTACCTGTTGCGATCAATCTTTGACAGCGCATGTCAAGTTCGCTCTCGAGTGTGGCCTCGATTGACATGTCTGAATGGCGCAGCATTGCGACCTAGTAGTAGGGTTAACCCGTGACGGAGTAACCGGTTGCGCTGAATTGTTTACAAAAGCAAGACATAAGTTTGCCTCCAAACAGTGACGCCCCGACAGCCCAATACAACGCACAAAAGGTCTATTACGCACAAAAACCCGATTACTACTAGTAGTGTTCCATACATGACGCCTTACAGATAGATAAATCATTAGACAAGGAACCACGAGCACCGTTCCCACCGTTTGAGCTCAGTCGCGTCGCGTCATGGGTCCAAGTACCATCTCCATCTCAACACCCTCAGTCTGAGCGTGTCCCTGTCCCTTTCCCCTTGCTTCTCGCCGTCACCGTCAACAACCATTTGCTGGTCGTCACCCTTGATGACGATCGCGTCGTTCTCAAACGAAAAGTGGTCTTCGGAGAGGTCCGATCGCACGACGCGCACACTGAAGGTAGGGCTCGCACGTGGAGAGGGTATCGATGGGGTTTCCACCGACGACTCGCGCCCCTTTCCCTTGGATATAGACGTAGCCTCCCGGGATGTTCCAGAGTCTGAAGGATCGGAGGTCGCCCCACCGCTCGGGGGTGGGTCGTCCGTGGACGTTTTGGGTTGTTCAGAGGACTCGGGGAAGATGGACATAGTGGTATCCATCTCCTGTGTTTTCGAGGCAGTGCCTGCCATTGGTATCGATGACGTCGACGGATTTGGTTGAGATGCGTCCGGAGAGGGCGGGCCAAGGACTGAGAGCGCGAATCGCTCCTTGCTCTCGTGCGTGCTCCGGGTAACGAGATAAGTCTCTTTTGAGGTTTCCAGAACGACTCCCCTCCCTGGTTCATCCACAGGATCCATTTCCACATCACCATCCGCTTGGGGTTCCCGAGCTGCAGCGATCTTCCGGCGTTTGGCTGGTGGTGGGTTGGCACTCATTTCCTGACGAAGGTGAGGGAAAAGCGCGCTCTGGATGACTTGCGCGTCGTATTGAAACCTGCATATATGCATCCAAAAAGAATCAGAGCGGGTATGAAGAACAAATTGAGAAAACGACGTACCCGATCCCAGTTTTGCCCTTCCTCCGATCGGGAATACCAAAGGAGATCGTCAACGTTTGCATCTTTTTCGCTTCCTCGGAAATTGCGGTCATTTCGCTCAGCCCTGCCTTCTTCATCTCCGTAAAGTCAACGTTAAGCCTTCGCCTCTTTGGGGCATTTGTCACATCAAAGAGCGGGGGGGATGGCGGTGGTGGGAGACCGAGAATGTCGGCACGGCGTTGCGCGTACTCTGCTAACCGCTGTGCACGATTCCGGATCCCGAGACCAGGAGCGACGTGTGCGTTGTGCTAATGTGACGCGTTAGCCAGGGGATTCACCAGTAGCAGGCGACAAGGGAACAAACCTCAACGACATCGACACTGATGACCTCGAACGCACTCCCGTCATGACCCCATCCCCATCCACAGCTGACACACCCCCTTCCATCATCTTCGGCTTCTTCGAAACTCGTCATTCGACCGGCATTATCGCCCCGCCCTGCGTTCTCTTCGCCATAAAACGCCTCACCCCATCCACCAATGAAACGGCTCGCCCAAACACCCCCTGCGTAACCAGGTGGCCGAGGGTCGGTGTGCGAGGAAGACGTAGAAGGAACCGAGGAAGCTGGCGGTGGTGGAGGCGGTAGGAGAGGCGTACTAGTGCGCGTGCGGGGAACGCTGGCCGTTCCGTTCACGTGGCCATTGGCACTAAGGCCGTTGATGCCGACGCGACTATCAGTTTGCCCACTCTTGACAGCGCCAGAGGCAGAAGCCAGGGTTGGCACGAGTGCGAGCACGACGCGTATCGTCCGACCGTCCTTCCTTGCACGCGCGATACCACTCCATGTCAATAGACCAGCGTGCACTGCGCATTGGATGACGTCTGAATCGTCTGTATAAACACGGCGTCGCGAAAACGAGTATATCGAAGGTGTGAACGGGAAGGGTGGTGGGGGAGGTAGACCACCTCCCCAAAGGCGGAACTTTTGGGGTCTTGCGGGTGGTAAAAAAGACGGCGGAACGAGAACCGTAAGACGGAGTTCAGTGGGTATCTGAGTCGTTGTCGGGGTAGGCTGTGGTGTGGATGTGGGAGCCAAAGAGCCCGAGTTAGAACCAGCCTCGGTCGGTTTGGGTCCGAGTGTCTTGTCCTCTTCAATGATAGGTGCCGGAATCCATTCCGGGAAGTAGTAAGGGAAGGGTGTCCGTGGCCAAACGTATGTTCCCAAACTAACGAATGATTTCTTCTCTCTCTCCTTCCTGGCTTTCGAGAGTTCCTCGGCACTGGGCATCCGTTCAAGCATCTCTAACCGCTCGCGTTCGATTGCCTCCAACCTTTCGCGTTCGAGTAGTTCGAAGCTCTCGCGCTCCAACCTCGTGAGACGCTCGCGCTCCATGGCGTCAAGTCCTCCGAGCCTGTCGCGCTCATAGAGGTCGCCGAGTTCTCGTTGAATCATCTCGAAGCGTTCCCTCGCCTCGAGTCGTTCACGTTCAGCCTCTGTATGCTCTCCCTCGCGGTTCTGTGCATTCATCGCCTCTCGCTCTCTGTCCATCACTCCGCTCCGCTCGCGTTCCATGAGTTCCAGTCGCTCCCGCTCCCTCTTTTCAATCAATTCTCGGTCGGCTCCAGGCCCAACGGGAGGACGGTCGTCACGTTCGCGCTCGGCCATCGGTACGTCGACCACCTTCCGGCCCCTGTCGCCTTCCCTGTCCCTGGAAGGGCCGACGCCGCTCGCACTAGCAGCATGGAATCCCTTTTCCCGATCTCTCTCCATCACTCCAAGACGTTCACGCTCTCTCTCGCGCTCGAATGCCTCTACCCGTTCGCGTTCTGTCATGTCATAGGGATGGGGCCGCATACGTTCACGATCACCTGGGCGATCCAGAACGAGCCTTTCACGGTCCATTGCGATCCGTTGCTCTGGAGGTAGCGCGCGCTCCCGGTCATGCATGACGCGATCCCTATCGTGAACGACCATACGTTCCCGCTCAAGGTAAATTCTATCCCTCTCTGCTATCCGTTCCCTCTCGAGTCTTTCCCGTTCGAGGTGGACGCGATCGCGCCCGAACATCGCTCTGTCTCGTTCGGCCATTGCGCGTTCTCTGTCAGCAAGCGCCATGCGTTCGTTGTCACGTTCTGGGACAGGCATACCCACACGGTCTCGGTCGTGGATGGGCATCCTTTCGCGGTACTGTCGACGCTCCATTTCGCGCTCGCGCTCTCTGTCCCGTTCCCAGGCGAGATGGCGTTCGCGCTCGTTCATGAGTTGAATTTCACGTTCCCGAGGGTGATCATGTGGTAGAGGGTGGTGTGGTCCGGGGGCACCTGGTCCGCTCGTACTGCTCGTATGGGGTGGTACACCAGCGCCACCAATGCTCATCCCATGAGGAGATGGCATGCGAGAATGTGTGCGGCGTTCGCGGTCCCTCTCCCTCTCGCGGTCATGACCTCGAGGCGGCATTCCTGGTCCAGTTTCCCCCTCGCGGTGTAATCCAGCGACGCGTTCACGTTCGCGTTGAATATGCATTTCCCGCTCCCGCAACTCCCGTTCTCGTTGTGGCGTTGGTATACCCTCCATTTCCCTCGATATGAACTCCCGTTCGCGTTCCATCATCCTCTCGCGTTCGCGTACGGAGAGCATTTCCCTCTCCCTCTCCCTTTGCATGGCAATGTCCCTCTGAACTGGCGGGCCCACGTCACGTTCGCGTTGGGAAAGAAGCATGGATGCCTCTCTTAGCCGCTGACGCTCCCGCTCTCTTAGATAAGCAGCCCGGTCGTGATCGGGGTGGAAGCCATATTCGGGGTCGCGCGTTGGCTCCATGTCCTTCTCACGAACCAAGTCACGTGGGGGACCAGCCACGTGCATGGGCATGTCCCGCTCTCGAACCATGTCGCGCTCACGCTGCGAATCCCACTCTGGAGGATGCGTCTGGAATTGGCCCTGACCCGGGAGAAGGGGCGGAGGTTGTCTATGTGGATGCGAGTGGGGAGGGGGCGGATGTATGCGGTCCCTATCGTGAGGTGGGCGTTCGTGAGGAAGGGGAGGCATCCGATCCCGCTCGTTTGGAGGCGGCATGCGTTCGTGTGGTGGAGGACCGAGGGTCATGCGATGATTGGAACCAGAAGGGGACTGCTGTACTTGAGCAGGCGTTCGCAAGGGGGGAGGTGCCTGGGCAGGGGGTGCACGAGAGAGGGGAGACATTCTATGCATGTGGTGTGAAGGGCGGTCGCGCTCGTGAGGGGAAGGGATCGGTCGGTCGTGTGCAGGCGCCAAAGGTCGATCGTGTGCAGGAGGGATCGAGCGATCATGGGGAGACGCGATGGACCGCTCGTGGGGAGATGCGAGTGAGCGTTCGCGTGAAGATGGGAGTGCCCTCTCGCGTTCTCTGTCAAAAGGACCACCGACGATGCGCTCTCTGGCTGAATGACGAAAGTCCATCTCTTCCTGCTGACGTTCGCGCTCACGTGGGTCCCAATCCTTTTCTCTCTCCCTCCCTGATTTGAAGTTAGCGCCGGGACTGGTGTTGGGATGGGCAGAGGACGGAGGATGGGCTTGGGCCTGCACAGTGGGTCTCGCCATTTGCTCATCTGCGGTGCGGTTATCGAGGATGAGGACACCAGCAGCGGTTGTCAAGATGGGTTTTGAGGTGGGAGAGTGTGCGGCTATAAACGCGATGCAGGAAACACGTGTCAGCAAATAAGTAGAGGGTCTGATCGGAAAGACACACCAATATTTGACGGGGTCGAGCTGCCACTTGCATGTGCACGTTGGACTATAGGACTGCGGTCTGAGTAGGCATCAGAAAAAAAGGGCGTGCAAATGCCGCAGTGCGAGGGGAGGGCCGAGATAAGGGACATGATCAGGGGGTGGCCGGAGTAGGCAGTGTGAAGGGAAGCATACCTGAGCCGGGCATAGCCGATTTGATCTGTACAGGAGGTTGGTGGTGGTGGTGGGGTGTGCGGGTATGGAGTGACGCTGGACCCAAATTGGACACTGCTAGAGGGGAGGACCCCTGACGTTGAGGTGGGGGAGGACCCCAGGGAGTGTGTGAGCGCACGTGAGGTGGAGGTGCGGAGGGAGATGGATGCTGCAGGCTTGCCATTGCAGGGGTGGGATCGATGGGAGAGGACTGGATCTGGGAGGGACGGGGGGTGATGCGATGCATCGGGGGCGGGTCCGGACGAGAGAAGGGGAGTGGAGGGTAGTAAGGGCTGGGTTGAGGTGGATATGGGGCCTGCGAGACGGGCGGAGGCTGGGAAGAGTGCTGGTGAGGGTGAGGGTGTTGTGGCTGGTGCTGGGATTGGGGGGAGAGAGAGGCGGGGGGGATAGATACGGTGGCTGATTGGGAGGGCGGGGACGACTCGTGTTGCAACGCGGGCGGGCGTCTCCGGTGCTGTGAGGGCGAGTCCTGGAGGAGATCTGAGACATTCATGGTTGCGTAGGGGGAAAAAAGAAAAAAAGAGGTGGAAGAAAAGAGGCGGACGAGGTGGAGAGCGTTCGAAGATGAGAGGAAAGAAGAGGAACCAAAAGTGTGAGTAAAAGGAAAGACTGCGAGCAAAATCAGGTTCATTTCCATTAGATTCACATCTCACGATCGAGATCTACAAATACCTCCACGTGGTCAGATCGAGATCAGAGGCACTGCTGATCACATCCTCCGCAACACTCTCCGTCTCAACAGCGTACCCTTATCTTTCGAAATCAGAAATCATTCTGCTTCTCTACCTTTCTTCGCAAACCACCCGCGTCTCGTGGACACCTTGTCCCCCTTCTTCCCGGAAGATATACAAGTTGATAAGACTATTGGTCCCGTAGATATCAAAGAATTATTATCTTTATCTCTATGGTGTATCATAGTCATTTTTGCCAGCCAACTTCCACCTGCCAGGTCACCGTGATTTCATTCCCGCCTCTGCGCAAAACTCCGAGGGAGTCAGTGCATACGTCACCATCACCTAATATGGATATTCTTCCCCATAACTGATGGTGCTGCCGAAACGCTCACGTTGGCATGGCTTCTCTGACCCTTTGACCGCTCTGTGCGGGGTCCCGTGCGGCTCTCTCCGGGCATCACATGATTTGAATGACGCGCTCGATATGATCTTTAATGGCCAACCTCCATTTCCGACGCCCAGCTCAACCTCCGCAGCAAACTCAAACTTGTCACACTCCCAGATGAACTCGAGGGCGCTGACTGGAAATACGGTGTTTCTCTCCCTAACATCAAGAGACTCGTCGAATGGTGGCGCAACCATGAAAAGTGCTCAACGACCACTTTCCCATGCTAACAACGTGGACGAATTTGCGAACGCGATACCGTCGCAACGTCTAGGGTGTGGCACCTTCCATGAGGTCAGAAAGTTGCTGCCTCTCTTGACCCCTTCGTCCTAGCAAAGCTTTCCATTCAAACAGCACGCCGGGGTATGTTTTCATTTGCTCCTCGTCCACTCAACCTATCATATATGGATAGGTCGCCCCCAAGTTGATACTCTCCTTGGGGTAAAGGTGTGGCACGTTCACATTCTATCTTACAAAACAAAGCACCCAACCCCAGTCCCGTTGGATTGCTCGCCTGGGTATACGAAAAAATGCACAACTAGACGGACAACTACCCTTGGGAAGACGATAAAAGTGAGCCTTGTTTGTAGCCTCAGGCTCACCCGTACTGACCCGTGGCATGGACATCCATTTATTGGTTTTCGCGTGCTGGTCCAGCTACCTCTGTGAGTTTACTATGGTATCTCCAAAGGTGAATCGACTTCTCCGTTGTTACTCTAGCATCCGATGGGTGTCTCGTGTTTTCTAAAAGAAATCGCGGGTTTGCCAAGTCCAATCAGGTACCTGATTTATTTATCCATGCAGTTGGGTTCGGCGAGGTAATAGGATCATAGCCGAGCTTGAGCATGGCGGAATTTCCCGGCGCTCGAGAAGCCGATTGAACTGGCACACGATCTGCGCAAGATGTTTGGCAAGAGGGCCGGTGCCTACGGTGTTGTTCCTGGAAAGGGTGACTATCCCCGAACGCATCCGAATGTCGGACCCCGAGGCAAATCTACAACTTGTCGAAGATGTCTGTTTGTTGTGTTGTCTCTATGACGGCCGAGTTCGTTTCAAGTTTGTCATATGAAATTACGATTAGCGCTGGGGAGTGCCGTGCCTGTGTTCATATTGCCTGAGAGCTGTCACTGTCAGATCACTATGAGTTGATGCTGGGGATGCTGCAGTGCAAGGACATGAGTCCGTCAGATAAGTAATATGTCCTCTTCGAAGACTTGGGGAGTCAGTAGCGTCGCTACAGGTGCCAATGTCCCCAACTCTCTAGTAAACCAGTGTTTTAGTCATACCATTTATGTAAGTACTACTGCTAGTATATAAGCAGGTCCAGCCCTAGATCTCTCGATCCACGTCACCATGACCGAAACACCGTTCGCGATCGCCATTCCAGACGAAAAGCTCGATCTCCTCCACAAGAAACTCGAACTCGCCACCTTTCCCGACGAGCTCGAAGATGCAGGGTGGAAGTACGGCGTCCCCCTCACCGACATCAAGCGACTCGTCGAGCGGTGGAAGAACGGGTACGACTGGCGCACACATGAGAAGGCGCTCAACGACACGTTGCCCATGTTCACGCGAGACATTGACGTCGGCGGGTTCGAGACGCTGAATATACACTACGTGCACCAGAAGAGCACCGTCGCGAACGCGATTCCGCTGCTGTACTGCCATGGATGTGAGTCATTCGATGCGTTCTAGACGGGGTTGGTTCACGGCGTGTCGTACTAGGGCCAGGGAGCTTTTACGAGGTTCGAAAGCTGCTTCCGGTATTGACCGAAGCGTCTCCGAACCACCCGAGCTTTCACGTCGTGGCGTTGAGTCTACCGGGGTATGGGTTTTCGGAAGCACCCCGGAAGCAGGGCTTTGTGGGTAAACAATACGCAGAGGTATGTCCTTGTCTTCACACATGCGTGAGGTAACTCGATGTCTCATACCCCTTCGTAGGTTGCACACAAGTTGATGCTGGCGTTGGGATACGACGAGTATGGTAATTTGCGCCCCCGACATTCTCCCTGTGAGTAGACTGATACCTTGTACTAGTCACACAAGGCGGTGATTGGGGAGCTATGGTATGTTTTCTGGGAGATGAGTTCCACTACGATATACTCATCTCTTGTAGGTCACGCACACTATGGCCTCGGAATACGGCGGAAAGCACCACAAAGCATTGCACTCCAACTTTGTGCTGTAAGCCTTATTTGCTTCCCCCACCGTCAGTACGCGACACACATATAGCCTCTTTCAGTGGCCAACCCCCCTCTGCCTTCAAAGAGCCGCTCTCATTCATCGCCTTCCTGTTGACGCCCTGGACTGAAAAAGAAAAGGAAGGACTCGAGCGCACGAAATGGTTCCGAGCTCACGGCAGGGGTTACTTTGCAGAGCAAAGCACCCAACCCCAGACGCTTGGTTACTCACTCGCGGACAGTCCCGTTGGCCTGCTTGCCTGGATCTACGAGAAATTGCATAACTGGACAGACAGCTATCCCTGGGAAGATGATGAGGGTGAGTAATAGTAATATGGCAGCGCTTCGCCGGGGTGGTGGGTGTTGATCCAACCATACACAGTCTTGACGTGGATCTCCATCTATTGGTTCTCACGTGCCGGTCCCACCGCTTCGTCGAGAATCTACTTCGAAGTTATGGGTGGTACAATGAAGCCCAAGTCTCCGCCGTCCCGACAACTGAGTATCCCGATGGGTGTCTCGTTCTTTCCCAAGGAATTGGCCGTTGTTCCAAAGGCGTAAGTGTTTGTCGTTCCTACTCAAGTCTATCGAGTTAACCACTTGTTTTTGGTAGTTGGATCCGACGGAGCTACCGCATGGCAGTAGAGTTTGACCATGATAGTGGAGGACACTTTCCGGCATACGAGAAGCCGAGCGAACTTGCGAACGATCTTCGCAAGATGTTTGGCAAGGGAGGATGTGCGTATGGTGTCGTTCCTGGAAAGGACGGGTATGCCTGAACGAATATCATGCGAATGTTGTCGTCCCTCACTGACGAGATAGAGAGCTACTATTTTGGTTTACTTACACTTGCTGTACACTGAGCACAGGGGTCCAGATTATAAGCCTCGTTTAGTGCTATCTGAGTCTTACAATGTCGTATTGTTGAGTCGGACAAGCTTCGCTGGACATTGCAAGACATGGAGTGGCTGCTGAGTCAGCTTTGACAAATGACGAGGCTTCGCCGGGCGGATTCGTCACACCAGGGGTCGGCTGGCTTCACTTCCCTCGGGCGTTGCCACGCCCTGACCGACGGCCAATTGGCCCACATTTTTACACATTCTGTACCAACCTACCCCTAATTGATGATCACATGGCTTGGGTGTGCTGCTTTGCCGACTCGGAGTTTGAAACTGGCCGATCTATACTTACTCTACCCCCTGCTCTATGACGATGCTGCCTGCTGTGGCAGATTTGCTGTGGTGACTGCTGTGCACACAGCTTATATGAAAGCGCCTCAGGTGTGCACTTTCTGCAACTTCAACACCTCAGTTTCCCTTCAGCAGTGATGTCCAGTAGATTAGACACAGGAGAAGAACAACCGCAGCGTGGATCGACAACGTCGCTGTCGACAAGGTTACAGGAGCAAGAGCAAGATGACTCGTCCTTTTTAGCTACATCAATGAACGTGCACGAGGAGAATGTGGGTTTCGTGACCTGGCTGCTAGAACGTCAACTCACCTATCCTCCAGGACGGTCTACCATCATCCGGCGTTTCCCCCTCCGACACCACGGAGGAGCAAGAGCAAGGGGAGACCCCTGTAGCAGGACAGATTGGGTCGTCCTCATCAGACACGTCAATTCACACGGACGAGAATGAGGAACTGATGATCACGAGTACGAAACTCATTCCTCTACACTTTGCAAACAATATTAATAACAACGTAGGTATCCGAGCGACAGACGTTGCTCTGGGAATTAGAGGCATCCCCGCTGGCTTCTATGCAGCGATACATCACGGCGGCATGGAATGGAGGACCGAAAATAAGCCTTCGTCAGTAAATCACGATGTCGTCGAATGGACTGGGCCAATCCCGATGTAAGATCCTCTTTCTCCGGCTATGGATTGTCCTGATGCACTTTGCAGTCCATCAGTTTTGTCGGCCGCCGTTCGTCTTGAAGTCTATGCATCTTTTGAATTCCAGCCCATGTTGGGTTTTGGGGAGCAGCTGCGAAAGTTTACAATTACCATAGAACAACTGTTGGACCGCAGTGCAACAAGAGTTCGTGAGTGCCAGCAAGTTTTGCCCATGAATTTTGGACACTTACACATGATAGCGTTCGCTTTTCTCCCGAGGGATGGGGACGTTGTACCCCCATGTTCATCCATTTTAGTGACTGTCGTACCGCGAAAGTGCAAGGGCGGTGACCCATCAACACCGAGGTTCCTCAGTCCTCATTCCGTAAGTGGGTGGTTCGCACAGACGGCATCATTGTTAATCATCGTACATTCACAGTCAACAACTGATTCCCAGTGCGAGCTAGAAAACGCGACGAACAAAGGCCACAGCGCTCTCTCGCGTTACCGAAAGCACGGCGAGAAACGGGATTTGGAGCATTCTGTCGCACAGTTCGAGCGGGCACTCCGTGTTTGTCCACCAAAACATACTTGTCGTGCGGCAGCTCAGTCGAACCTGGCAACGGCAAAATTCATCCTCTGTCAGGTGGAGGATGGAGATTTGCTAGTCCCCCTTGGTTTGTACCATGATGCACTTGCTGCCCGTCCTATCGGTCACCCCGACAGACCTTCCACATTAATTCGGCTGGCTGCAGTGTATTTCGCACGATTCCAGACACTGAGAGATGAGGCCGCTGAAGCACAGGCTGAAGTATTGCTGCATGAGGCGATGAAGCTCTGCTCTGCGGATAATCATGCAAACCGAGTCGCGCTGTTCATGCTGAAACTCCATAGCGGACGTAGAGTGGGGCCTGTGGAACAGATTGGCCAATTGCTAGTGGAACAGGGCTCAGCTTCACGCTTAACGGACGAGGACCTGCACAATTCAAGTGTCGATTTGTTACTCCGCTTCCAACGGTTTGGTAATCTGGCGGACTTGCAACAGGCGGTCAGTATCTTGCGGGAATTGGTCAAGTCCACTTCGCCGTGGGACGATCGGTACCGTGCTGGGCTAGGGAATCTGAGTGTGGCGCTACAGTATCGTTTCGAACACCTTGGGGATCAAGCAGACCTGGATGAGGGGATATCGAGGCTGGGAGATGCTCTTGACGTCACTCCTGATGGTCACTCTGACAAGCCCAGCTTTCTTAACAACCTCGGCAACTCCTTCCGAACTCGTTTCGAGCGCCTCGGCCAGCTCAACGACCTGGAGGATGGCATTTCGAGGCAGAGGGAAGCTGTTGATCTCACTCCTCACGGTCACCCTGACAAGCCCGGCCGTCTTAACAACCTCGGCAACTCCTTCCTCACTCGTTTCCAGCGCCTCGGTCAGCTCAACGACCTGGAGGACGCCATTTCGAGGGAGAGGGTAGCTGTTGACCTCACTCCTGACGGTCACCCCGACAAGCCCATATATCTTAATAACCTCGGCAACTCTTTCTTCACTCGTTTCGAGCGCCTTGGCCAGCTCAACGACCTGGAGGACGCCATTTCGAGGCAGAGGGAAGCTGTTGACCTCACTCCTGATGGTCACCCTCACAAACCTAGCCATCTTAACGGCCTCGGCAACTCCTTCCGAACTCGTTTCGAGCGCCTCGGCCAGCTCAGCGACCTGGCGGACGCCATTTCGAGGCAGAGGGAAGCTGTTGACCTCACTCCCCACGGTCACCCTCACAAGCCCAGCCGTCTTAACAACCTCGGCAACTCCTTCCTCACTCGTTTCCAGCGCCTCGGCCAGCTCAACGACCTGGAGGACGCCATTTCGAGGCAGCGGGAAGCTGTTGACCTCACTCCTGGCGGTCACCCTGACAAACCCGGCCATCTTAACAACCTTGGCACCTCCTTCCTCACTCGTTTCCAGCGCCTCGGCCAGCTCAACGACCTGGAGGACGCCATTTCGAGGGAGAGGGAAGCTGTTGACCTCACTCCTGACGATCACCCTGACAAGCCCAGCCGTCTTAACAACCTCGGCAACTCCTTCCTCACTCGTTTCGAGCGTCTCGGCCAGCTCAACGACCTGGAGGACGCCATTTCGAGGGAGAGGGAAGCTGTTGACCTCACTCCTGACGGTCACCCCGACAAGCCCAGCCGTCTTAACAACCTCGGCAACTCCCTCCGAACTCGTTTCAAGCATCTCGGCCAGCTCAACGACCTGGAGGACGCCATTTCGAGGGAGAGGGTAGCTATTGACCTCACTCCTGACGGTCACCCTCACAAGCCCGGCTATCTTCACAACCTCGGCAGCTCCTTCCTCGCTCGCTTCTTGCGCCTCGGCCATCTGAGCGACATGGAACACGCAATTTCACTGTTTTTTCGCGCTGCTTCTGATCTCTTGGGTCCTGCTAGAGTTCGATTCCGCGCATCACAGAACTGGATTACATGTGCTCGTGCTATCCGTCATCGTTCTCTTCTTCATGCATACTCTGTTTCAATAAACATCCTTCCTCAACTTGCATGGAATGGCCTCTCTTTCTCAGGTCGTTATGCTGAACTCGCGCGAGGTGCCGATGTGGTGCGGGAGGCTGCTGCTGCTGCTTTAGAATCGGGTCTTCTGGAAACCGCGGTGGAGTGGCTCGAGCAGGCCCGCTCGATCGTATGGGGGGACCTTTTCCAACTTCGCAGCTCCTACGAAGACTTGTCATTTTCTTATCCCGATCGTGCCCATAGACTTCGGGAACTGTCTGCCGCATTAGAGTGTGCTAGTGCCACTCACGAAAAATCTTTGTCTGCCCTCTCCGAACCGACTCCAAGTGCGACAAGATCTTTGCAACAAGAGGCTGACAGGCACCGTGCGCTGGCGATCGAGCGAGATAAACTGCTCCAGGATATTCGAAAGTTACCAGGTTTCGAGCGATTCCTCCTCCAGAAAGACTTTTCTCAGCTTCGTGCCTCTGCTCACTCTGGACCAGTGGTCATACTTAACGCTGCAGAAAGCCGCTGCGATGCGTTGATCGTTCTTCCCAACATAGACCATGTCATCCATGTTCCACTCCTCCAATTCAGTCTGAAGCAATCTGCCGGTCTCCAGAACACCCTGCAAGGCTTTCTTCGTCAAGCAAGGGAGGGGAGACTTGCGCCATTGGAAGGCGTCAGCTGGGAGTCATTCTTATCTCCATTGTGGAGATGCGTGGGCAAACCCATCCTGGATGCCCTGGGTTTCTCAGTACGTGATGTCATCTCGCTTGAGTTTAAAGCTCATCTATTCATTTATCCGGAACAGATACCTGGGGACCTATCTCGCATTTTTTGGTGTCCGACAGGACCGTTCATGTTCCTCCCTATTCATGCGGCAGGTCTCTATGATACCAAGTGTCCACAACCTGGGGACAAAATATTCGACTTTGTTGTTTCGTCATATACTCCTTCACTCAGCATTCTTGCACGCTCAGCCAATCACATCACAGTGGTTAGCCGTGAACTTCGCCTTCTTGCTGTCCGTCAACCGCCGTCGGATGGCCTACCCCCACTTCGAGGAGTAGTCACTGAGCTGGAATACATGAAGGAGGTGATCAAGAATTCAACATGCATTACCCTCTTGGAGTCCTCCGTCGGAACGGTTGAGGAAGTACTCGGATTGATGAAGGAGGTAGACTGGGTCCATTTCGCATGTCATGGCGTCCAAGATGCCACGAGTCCGACGAATAGTGGACTTTGTCTCGCCAACAGACGCCGCCTGAAAGTATCTGACATGATCACCTTGTCGCGTTCTCGTGGTGGCCTTGCCTTTCTCTCTGCATGCCAGACAGCGACAGGCGACAAGGATCTCTCCGATGAGGCCATTCATATTGCAGCAGGAATGCTATTTGCGGGTTACAGCGGAGTCATTGGGACGATGTGGTCGATCAGCGATAGGGTTGCGCCGGATGTCGCAAGGGATGTCTACGAGGAGCTGTTCCGGGACGGCAAACGGCCAGATTACCTAGAGGCCGCGCGAGCGCTGCACGAAGCCATAAAATGTGCTCGAGATCGTGGTGAGGCGTTCGTTGACTGGGTTCCATTCATCCATGTAGGACTCTGAAAATATTTGAGAATGTCTAATCAGATTGAAATGTAATATACTCCTGACGTGACTATACAATACATTACTTGATTGTCAGATGAAGTCAAGCCATTGTGCAGCATTGACTCCGTTCATAGGCAAGAGCACGGGTGCGGGTACGGGTAAAGTGCGAGTACAATCGCGTACGGTGTAATGTCGTTCCTCTCGTCCTCATCTTCTCCTTCGTCCTCAGGCAGGGATGGTGAAGCAACACCACAACGCGCGCGATTGTGCATGTTATGATGTCGTTTCGCTCGTCCAGCCGTCGTACCTCTTGCTGTCAACTGTAATAATTGTAGTACATTGTATTATTTAAACAAATTTAAATTCTCTCATTGACACTCTCTAATAAAATACTACATATAACTAGCTAGGGGGTATCGTGGGTATTGATAATCCGAGCCAAGCCCTGATGTGCCTCGAAACTTTGATCTTTGTAAGTTTTCTGCTTGCTCATCAGTCGAGCGTCCTTTACTTGTCACCCCGAAAATATGTCGCGGCATTCAAGTCTGGCCCTACGCGCTAGGCGACCTTTTACTTCTGATGCCAATATGATCCCTTGCACTCGCAGAGGCTATGATCAGTCATAATTTGGACCGCTTTTCCCGCTATAGTAGTAGTGGGTTTCTTCACAGGCCCCGGTCGTGGACTCCATCACACGCCGGCCTCGTCACCCCCACTACGATCAAACTGATGCATCCCAAAACGTTTCTACGCGTTTCCGTACCCACTGTGCACACTCGTCAACGCACGCCAATCCGTACCATGTCTCGATTCTCCCCACCGTATCTGACAGAAGACACCGCTGCAAGTTTATCAACTCTCGTTGCGCCCGAATCTGGAAAACAGCCGCAGGCGCAGTCTCAGCGTATCGCCAGGCGATCGAAGTTCGAGTATGTCCTCCGGTCTTTTGAACCTTCGCGATCAATGCATGGCTCAGATGTTGCGGAGACTCATTTTTCATATGACCAGCCTTCAACGACGCCACCGTTGTGTCCCCGCTACTCCAGATTGTTCTCGCTGGTATGAAACCTGAAGAAACCTCCGCGAGTGCTGGATGGAGTGAAAACCGCGACACACTCAAATTCCTGTCGTATCGGGACATTCCTGCTACATGCTTCAACAATCGTTTCATCCTATCGGATTGGTGCCTTGGTGCTTTGACCAAATTTTACTCGATCTTGCAAGGGAACAAGGATTTTCAAGATTTCGTGATATAGCTCCTGGTCGCACCCTCAAGGTGTCCGTTACAACATTTCGGATTCAGCCTTCTAGAATCGCCTCTTGTTCTTGAACCCTGTTCTTTGGCTTTGTGTCTGTGTACTCCCATCACCGGTATACAAGAACATCGACCAACCATTGAAGGCGAGAACACCCTCTCCTCAAATTTATTGTCTGGAGGGCCAACCCGAAACCAGCAACGATCGGCGAGAGTTTTTCGAGCGAGCTTAAAGTTGTGATCGCGTCCCAGTGTTCTACACCCACAATGTTATTAAGAAACCTGAGCTCGTGGATGTTTTCCATGCAATGTAACGTCAGTGCGAGTGCGAGGGGCTGCTTCGCGACAATTCCTGTTGGCAACGTAGCCGCGGTACCAGTACTGCGCCAAGCGAGTTTATCGGTGCGTTGACAGAATGTAGAGCTCATGAGTTCTGACGTAGGTGGAGCAAATGTGTTCGAACATGTGGACATGTATTTCATTTGGTAGCATGATTGGCAAGACGCGGTCTAGCGTTCTAGAGCTGGCAAAAACGGTAGATACTCACTGGAGCACCTGAAGAGTGACATACCCACTTGGAACCAAGCAGGTATGCAAAGTATGGATGGATGTACTAGGATGACCAAAATGGAGAAGGCTGGTGTGGAGATGGGACGTCGTTTGTGTCCACTGGTTCGTAGTTTACTTGGGCAATATCATACTGCCACCGAAGCAGGTTCTAGAATGAGGATAAACGAAAAGGAATAAGTTATTAGGAATAACTATACTGAAGATACACTCGCAGTCACGCCAACACAAATACATACACGCGTCTATCTACTTGTCTCACGGACGTGGCGCTGATTGCACAGGCTTTAACACGGTCCATCAGGACCGCCGCGCATCGCTCTCTTCGTTCCTCTCTTTTTGATCCCTTCTGGTTGCGCATGAATACAGACTAGCCACTGGCATTCCCGAATTTCCAGTCCTCGTGCAATGGACCAACCTCTGCTCGCCTATGTCGCCGCAGCGATCGCCGTTCTGATACCCTCGGTAAGTCAAACCGTCCTTTTTGAAATCTCTCGCACGTCTCGCATGATGAGCACCCATTTCATCCTTGTTCTTCGAGCCTCGAGCCGTTTCTCCGGGAGACGCTGCGTCGCGGGCAAAGACGACACACCTTTGGGTCGGGGGGAATTCTCCTCTCGTCTGACCCTCTTCTTCGACTCGCTTGTTCGAACGTGCCGCGTCTGATCCGTTCCTAGCTTTATTTAGCTCTTGTCCTCCTCTCGCCACCCCCCATCGTCACACGGCCCTCGGAAAAGACATACCGCTCGCGCGAGTCCTCGACGACACCCCTCCCGCTGCCCTCGCTCGCCGACGAGGGGTCGCTCGACCTGAGCGTCGTCATTCCCGCCTACAACGAAACGAAACGGCTCCCTTCCATGCTCGAGAGCACCCTCGCACACCTCCGCGCGTCCCCGTCCCCGTCCTCATCCAAGTCTGCAGCCAACGGACACCCCCAACCCACACGCACGCACGAACTCCTCATCGTCGACGACGGCTCCAAAGACGGCACATCCGCCCTCGCCCTCCAGCTCGCTGCCCAAAACCCCACCTCCGACATCCGCGTCATCACGCTCGAAAAAAACTTTGGGAAAGGCGGTGCGGTGCGCCATGGGATGCTCCACGCGCGCGGTCACCGCCTCTTGATGGTCGACGCGGACGGGGCGAGTCGGTTTGAGGATCTCGAGGCGCTTTGGACGGCGATGGACAAGTTGGCGCCCGGGAACGAGCCTGCGGTCGTTGTAGGGAGTCGAGCGCATCTCGTCAAGACCGCGGCGGTCGTCAAGGTGTGTGTACATGTCTTGTTCGGTTTGGGTCGTAGGATGGCTGGCTGATGACGTATGCGTCGACAGCGTTCTCTCCTTCGAAATATTCTCATGTACGGACTGCATACCATCCTCCGCATAGTTGGCGTTGGACATATCCGTGATACCCAATGTGGCTTCAAGCTCTTCACGCGCCGCGCCGCGCAACAGATATTCCCCGCACAGCACCTAGCTACATGGATATTCGACGTTGAGCTGCTTTTGCTCGCCAAACAGCTCGGGATTCCCGTTGCCGAAGTGCCCGTCGAATGGCACGAAGTGGCCGGAAGCAAGCTCAACGTCGTCAAGGATTCGCTTCAGATGCTGCGCGATCTTTTGGTACTTAGAGGGAACCAACTGACAGGACGATGGAAAGTCACTCCTTAGCAATAAAAGGTGTATGATTTACCGTTAAGTTAATGGA
>JBBPMA010000363.1:0-27494 GCA_038090075.1 Xanthoconium purpureum | reverse complement strand
TGTTCCTCTGGGTCAAGGCGAAGCGAAGAGGAATGGTTGTGCTGGGATCATATCGACGCTTCAAGGCCCATCCTGCGGGTACATGAGTACGCTTCTCATGAAGGGTGTAAGGGGAAAGCGTTGGTTCCGCGGCGGCGAGGAGACCGAGACAAAGGATGACGGATGATAAGAGGGAACGCATGACGGCACAACAGCAGACATGTCGATGCCGTACTGTAATATATGACAGGAATTTAGAACTGTCGGAAGAAAGCCATGTCTAAAATAGCGTGAAAGTCACCTGGTGCCATATGGAAGTTCGGTGCATATTTAGGATGCCTTCTTCGTTAAGGACGATGCTTCTGATGCCCGGCTAGCTTGGTAGTAAGCAACGATAAGAGTTGAATCTGATATGCGACAGGATCCCGTCTTTGCTGAGTAGTCCATCCCCTACCCTAGAAGCTACATAGTGGTCACGATAACGGTGTAAAGAGCGGGAGTAAGAATTGATAACGTACCTTGTGCTGTGGGAGAACAGGTGATGACTTTCTGCCACTCTGGGGCTTATATAAATAACTTAATCTACGAGACTCATCTCGTGAGTTGATTTGTAGCTGAGAAGCATTGAGTGCTCCGCGTGGACGGGGATCGATTCTGGAGTAAAGTGGGAAGTCATGGTCAGGTGATTTGAAGATGTCTGAAGGCCAGCTGGCTCCCATAGCTGTGAGTACGTCAATTAGACATGACTCATGATGCTCAAACCTTGCGATAAATGCTCACGGATTGGATTCCTGGAGCGGCCACATGACCCGCACGTTGAAGAGGGCGAACAGCATGGTGGGGAGCGATATCACATTCATTTTCATCGGCTGTATGTTGTCAATCGTCAGCAAGTGTAACTCTCGTGTAGTCTATCGAGAAATGCACCACAACAATGATAATAAGAAGCTTGGGTACGTGCGTACCTGAGTGAGAACATAGCGTTTAGAAGAAGCCGACCCGGAGAAAAACACGACATTTTTCCAGTAACAATGACCTGGAGAGACAGCGACGATTGAAGATGCGAATTTCGGGGGTCAAGGCAGTTGAACATACGACCAACAGCGGTCCCGAAAACTGTCCCTCCACCAGCGAAACAAAGAGAAAATTATTGAATTAATTGTCGAGATAGCACATTTGTTCAGCTGCGTTTCAAGTTACTGACGGGAAGCACGTCCGAGTGAGCGGCGGCAACTCGGAGGAAGGGAAGATGCGACAGTGATAATTGGTGGTTAGAAGATGAATTAATTGTCTGTGGCCCGGGGTGAAAAGTGATGCTGTAACAAGAGCAGGGAGCCACGAAAAACACACTGAGTTAGAGACAGACGTGTCACGTATCACGGTCCGACAACGCGCGGTGCGTGTCCCAGGTGAGACGAAAATCACAGCGGACTCGAATGACTGCGGCTAAGTTCTCGACCGGACCAGCTCCTCTTCGACTTCCAAGTTCATATAAACCTTGAACTTCTCGCTTGGGTGAGCGTTCGCGAACGACCTGAGTCGCGTGTTGCCATTGCTATTTACACCTATTACTGATCTCAAATCGAAAAAAAGTTAGTTACCTTGAAGAAACACTGTCATTGGGGGGAGTACATCATGAAAGCTCAGAAGTCATGTCTAAAATCTATTGTATATCAACCGTACGGATGCCGTCCATCAACTCAGTCAATAACGTCTCCTCGCGAACCTGAACCATAATCAAACTATCCGTCGCAACACGTCTGTATTGCGCGCGCGTAAACGGAGCGAGCAACAACGCACCAAACGGCTGTCTCAGACGGACGACAAGCCGCAGCGCACGCGTGGCAAGGTCAAACCGAGCAACCCCGCACGAAAAGTCTTGATCGAGAAGGGGACTGATCCACGGATGGATCAATAGTAGCCCTTCCATCCCAGATAACTGCTCTGTGGTCTTGATCTGTACGTCCCCGAGTAAAGGTGTTGTCGCATGATACACGGGGAGGTCGGATTCGGGATTAGATTCACAGAGAAGCATGAGATTGCTGAGCGAAAAGACAATCCCAGGGAGTCTTAGTCGACCGGCAACGAGCGACAGTGGGGGGAGGTCATAGAGTCGTTCGTACAACGCTATAGCGAGGGAGAGATCGGGAAGGGATAAGCGTAATGACGTGACCATGTCATCCATCTGAGTCGCCCCGATAGCAATTGGAACATGTGGCGATACGATGTGGTTGTAGACGGCGAGGTTGGCAGGGAGGTAGCTGTGGTGACTACCCGAACTCCCAGTCCATGCGAGAAGCGTGACGTCATCCGAACGCGTCAGGATATACTCCAGAAGACGACCGACTGCTTGATTGCCCTCACCATATATGATCGGAAGCGCAACATTGAAGATGCCGAATAACGAGTACGCCATATCTTCCTCGCGGGTCGTTTGGCGAGCGGATGCTAAATAGAGCTTTTCCCGTGCCCTATTCAAACCTGGTTGGAGGGTGACCAGCTTTTGGGTGGCGAAGTTCATTGCTCGTTCCATCTCCGAAAGGATGGTGGGTGATTCTTTGTGGTTGAAGATGTCCAAGCCGAGGTATGGCTTCCAGTCCTCGGTGTAGAATTGGACAATGTTGGAAGCAACATATTCTTGGTATGTCCACCCGCGAGTATTCCAGATACTCCTCCAGAGACAGCCAATCTCCTGCGACTCCGACAAGACGCCGAGAAGATGTACGACAGTAAGCGACGAGCCGCGATACCACCTGAACATAGCAACCAGTGATTCTTGCTGAACACCCTTGTCGAGCTGATTGACACAGCACGTGTCACTCCATGCCCACTTGAACTGAAGAGTGACTACGAGCTTGCAAAAGTTCTGTAGCTTACTCATGGCTGGAGACGCTGGCAGACTGTAGACCGAGGTATTTTCAACTTGCTGGAATGTGGGTTCATTGGGTTGCCATCTGTGCGACAGCATCACGTAGCGGTAGAACTTTCTCACTTCCCTCCGGATGCGCGAGACGTCGAGCGTTGTGGTCATTGAAGACCGCAACTCATCGTAAATCGACAGTTTCTCGAACGCTGCGGCTTGCGCTGCCTTGTCGTAGAGATGACCGGTATCGGTATCGATGAGGACACGTGGCAGGTCGCGAATAGCCTCCTCGACCGCCTTCTGAATCGCAGGAGTGGCATTGGTGTACTGATGACGAAGCTCTGTCCGAAACTAATCAAAACTCTTCAAGGGACCCGTTTGACCGAGCAGCTTACCGTGAATTCGTGGATCAGGGGATTGCTCGAGCTTCAATAACATCGTCCTGAATGCCTGAAATGCCTCTCCGTGACGGCCCATTGCATGCAATGCAGCATGCCTTCCCTCGTACCCTCTATGGGACGATTGGTCAAGCTCGATGATCTGGATAATATGTATGTATCAATCACCAAGGTCTACTCGTGATATGTAAATCATACCTCGTCACTACGCTTGAGAAGAATGTCGTTAAAGTTTGTTGGATTGAGTGACAGTGCGTTCGAATAGTATCCGATTGCCTCGTCGTGGACCTGAGCGTCCCTCGCGGTGTCACCCATCTTCTCTAGCACCTCAACACAACGTTTCCGAAAATCTGGTGGATATTTAAATAAATCCTGGCTACAGCCCGATTGAAATCCCTTACCAACCTCCCACTGTGCACGCTCATCGTGGGCACCAGAGTTGTCAGGCAAGTCGTTCTGCAACTTCCGGAAACACTCGACTGCCTCTGTAAGGCGACCATCCTCTTCCAGAATGTCACAAACGACACGATAAATGAGGAACTGCGGAAATTTGAACTGAACCGAAAAAAATTTTCACTAGCCATATCGAACTGACACGAAAACTGTACCTTGGCTGCAGCACTCAACACTTCATCCACGGAGCCTCGAATTGATTTGATCCTTGCCCATACCATCAATACAGGATTAGGATTTGAGGGATTGAGCGACAACGCAGTGGAGTAAGCCGCAACCGCTTCATCTCGCTTTCCAATGTTTGATGCCTCATCTCCGATTCTTTCCAGGGTCGTAATACATCGGCGGGTGAATTCTAGTCGTACGGACTTAGCGCCCTATCTCGATGCCCAACATCAAAACTCACCCGAAAGCCAGTCTGCAATGGACTTATTGTTTCTAACATCTTCACCGACTGTGTTCGTCATTTCAAGAAGAATCTCCGCAGTATCATATATGCACCCTCGGGAATACAGGGATTCACATTTATCCCGTTGCTCCTGCGCACGACTGATCTGGATGAGACTATCAGTTTTTCGTTGGGCATCCGTAATTTGGACGCGGAGTTCTTGGTTGATCTGTTCAAGATGCGCGATTCTGTCAACTAGCGGGTATCCAGGTCAACGGGACATGAGAGACAGCCGATTATGGACGCACCAGAGCTCTCGTCCCGCGCGCGAAGATCGGCACGTAGTAAGTCAATGGTTTTATTCGCACTTTCCTGAGAGGTGGTTAGCTGGATATGCAGTTGCCGAACTGTTCTCTGGAGATTTTCTATCTGGTCGTCTGACGGAAAGGATGCAGGAGATCAGTAAGGGAAGCGTCAAGTCAGGTTTACGATGAACACACTCGAGCTCGTTTCCTGGGAATGAATGTCTGCACGTAGTGATCTGATAATCTCATCCAGACTATGGTTTTGCTCATTGGCTGCGCACTGAGACTTGGCGAGCTCGTCACGGAGTTGTAGGTTAGATTCTTCGAGATGCGTGATTTTACTATCTAGTGTATGTGAATCCCAATGGAGTATGAATCAAAGTGAAAATGGACATACTCAAGCTCTGTTCCTCTGCACGTAGGAATTGGATGAGGCTGTCCCTCTCTTGGCGGGCTTGTTGAGACGCAGCGAGCTGGATACGCAGCTGCTGAACCGTTTCCTCGAGTTGCACCATGGTTTCGTCTGAAATACATAAACGTCAGAGAACCTGTCAAGGTGTAAACAAACGTACTTGAACCATTGTCCTGTGTAAAAGAATGGCTGGTCTAAAGTTGAGTAGAAATCCATCTGATGAATGAAGTTACGTATTAAATGCACTTACATCATCGGGGCAGGATGGGGGAAGCATATCAGAGAAATTGCAAACGGAAATCATCTTATCTCCACCGACCACGAGGTCGCAGTTTGCCGATATAGCCATAGACCGGATGTCATGAACGTGCTCGATGACAGATCCGACTTGCTCTTGCGTCCCAGTAGTCCAGAGCGAGACTGACGAACCAGCGGAAGCTGCAATGAACATTCCGTTGCTGGTCACAGCGATGCACGCAGGATCAATGCTGCTGTGAATGGGCCATTTCGAGAGCGTGGTCCCGGTGGACACGTCGAGACGGTGGATGTTGGCGTCGCTGGATAAGACAAAGAGTTGCTTGCTACTGGTTGCCCAGGCAAGGGCATTGTTATAATTTGAGTTGACTTCAATCGGGGCGTCGACGAGGAGGCGGCCATGCTGACTGTCGCAGACCTGGACAGAGTGAGAGTCGCTGTCCCCGGCGGCACTGGCAGTGGCGATGAAATGTCCGTTGGGTGAAAATCTCGCAGCGATCACATGGAAGTGGTGTGTCAATGGGCCAAGCAGTAGCTCGCCAGTCGAGAGCGACCAAACGCTGAGAGTCCTGTCAATCGCCCCAGACGCGATTCTCGTCCCGTCGGGCGAGACGTCGACTGCACGCACATCCGAATACCTGGCTCCATGGAACTCGGTCACTTTTTTGTGAGTTTCCGCGTTCCACACTATCACCCAGCCATTAATCGACCCACTCACGATCCACTTTCCATCCGGTGACACTGTCACGGCCCAAACATGGCCCCCTACTTCCATTGGTGGTCCCACCTCTCTGCCATCCTCAACCCGCCAACATCGAACCCTCTTTTCGTCGCCGCTCACGACGTGTTTTCCATCAGCAAGGAAGGCGACCGAAAATATGTAATCTCGGCCGTCGATTACAGTTACTCTTGCATCCTTTCGGGGAGATATACTGGAAGAAGAACTTGTCTTGCTTTTGCTGTCTTTTTGTTCTCCTCAGTATCGTTTTTTCAACTTTTAACTGTCTCGTCTGTACTCACCATTCTTTGACTTCTGCCGTAGGCTTCGAAACATGGTTGGCTAGGTATCGTGGTGGGAATTGATTTACACAGCCGAGATATCGTACCTGGGCGCTTGTCGCCAACACGTCCGTCACAATTTCTTGACTCATCCAACGCATGCTTGTGTTGCCTTGTGTTGCACGCGAAAATGTCGTGGCAGGTTCCCGTCGCGGCAGTATACATGTAGGTACCCCGGTACCTCCCACAGTCGAATCCTGTCGGCGGTGAATACACTCTGAGCTTCCAACCATCTCTAACTTGTCACTAGCGTCGTCGGATGGAACACGTTCCCAATTCGCCAACTCTTTTTTCTTTGTGTACTCGTTTCATGTTCACCTCGTTATTATCACGCCCTTTGTGATTTCCAGGATGCCCTGTTCGTGAAGGCGATTCGAAACCCTACAATGTCGCTTACACGTTCCCTAGCGCATACGAATCGGACGGAGAGTGTCTGCAATCACTAATCATCATTCGATGAAAACCATCAAGATGGGTTAAGCCCTAAAACTTTTCATCTGCTGTTTGTAGGCAGAAAATAACATCTCGAGCACAATGCTTCATGCAATGAACCACGGCGAAAACAATATGCAGAATACCCTATGCAGCAGCCAGCCTACTCGGCTGTCGCTTATCTGGGGTATAAGCATATGTATCATATAGTAATTTATGTCGTCTCAGAAGTCGTCTGATGACTCGTCAATCTGTATCTACTGTATGTAGGCCGTACGGATGCCACCCATCAGTTCTGTCAACGACACCTCGCGAACCTGAACCATGATCGATTGATCAAGCTATCCGTGACAAACCGCCTGTATTGCGTGCGCGCCGACGGAGTGAGCAACAACGCACCAAACGTCTGCTTGAGCCGAACGACAAGCCGCGACCAAAGTCACGAGCCAATCACGACACGCGTCGCGTCCACAATCTCGGATCCAGCGCTTCCTCATGACCAACTATCAATCGCGCGACAATGAAGCTCAAGACACTCCACACACCCATAACACGCTGATAAACTTTAGATCTATCACTGCAACATGATATCACATCAAAAGAAGAGAAACATCACATATAAAAAAACGAGATCTCGAGAGAGTAATCACAAAAAAGCATAAGGAATGGGAACATGATATGGAAAAACATGGGAGCACCGTCCGCAAGTAGACGTCCGAAAAAGATCACCCATCAACGCTCATACCCTCGCTCGATATCACCATCACTCTGCCTCAACTGGTACGTGGCGGGGGCGGAGCATACCTCCGATCGTCCCTCCGGTCTCCGACCACAGCCCTTCCGTACCCTCCACTCCCCACACGCGAACCCACCATCGGCGGACTTCGTCGCCCCCGATCGTCTCGATCATACCCCATCCCATACTCGCCGCGCACATACTCCCGTTCTCGCTCCCTCTCCCTTTGTTCTCTCTCCCTCTCCCTCTCGCGTTGATCCCGCTCGTAAAACGCGCCACTCGGTGCGCTATTAGGAGGAGGTGCAGACACGGGCGGCGTACGCGTCCCCGTCGACCGCGCAGGAATAATTCCGCTCACAGTACTTACCCCTGTCGTCGTGATCGTCGCTGCAGACGAAGGCGGTGGGCCAGGCACGTACTCCCCTCCTCCAGCGCCCCCGCCTCGTCGCGGCGGCGAATACGCACCACCAACGCCGAGTCCGACGCCAGAGTAGCTTGTGCCACTGTCCTCGCGGAGGCGTTTTACAGGTGGACGCAAGTCCTCAGCAAGACCAGGTCCACGACGGGGCGGGCTCGGGCTCCTGTTCCGAACGCGGGAAAACGCGTGTCCGTGGGCATGCGCATGATCGTCCAAAGCAGGGCCACCGTACCGCCCACGGTCAAAGTCCCTCGGAGGCGGGTACACTCGATCATCGCCCCCAAGTGGTGGTGGATACGGGTCGGTCAATCGCGCGCTCAGCGAACGGGCGGGCCCCACACCTCCTGTGGTATCCATTCGCGAGTGCGGTGGTGAGGTTGGGAACCCACGTCTGTCGCGATCGTCCCAATGCCCTCTTGTAAGCGGTGGCGGCGGTGCCAATCCGCCTAGATCCCGATCCCGCTCTCGTTCACGCTCACGTATATCTCTGTCTCTTTCTCTGTCGAATCGTTCCCTGTCCCTGTCCACGAATGGAGGTCTGTCGTGAGGTCGCCAAGATGCAGATGGCGGCGGCGGTCCACGCTTGTCGTCGTCGCCAGGTCCGTACCAGTCCCGCCGCCGTTGTTCATATGCGTCACGTTCTCGATCGGTGGCATACCTTCTGTCCCCATCGGTATCGTACACGCCTTCACGGAACGCTTGGGGCGAACGCAGTGGATAGTATGCTCTTCCCCGCTCACGATCGCGATCAAACACGGGTGGGGGTGAGTACCGGCGTGGTGGAGGCGGCCCTACGCGACCAAATGCATCGCCATAGCGTGCTGGAGCGGCGTCGACTTCAGTCACGTCACGGTCGCGTCTGTCGCGGTCACCTCTGTCAAAACTGCGGTCCAGATCCGGTCGGTAGGTGGACGCGGTGGTAAGACCAGAGCGTTCTCTGGAAAAGTCTCTGTTGGTCCTGAAATCGTTGATACGATCGTGATCACGGAGGTCGTCTTTGGGAAGCGGTGCACGAAGGTCGTCCCGTGCGACGGAAGCAGCGCGAGTATAGGCACGAGGAGGAAGGGGTGCTGAAGAGAGTCTTTCTTCCAGGCTAGGGGCAGAAGTCATGTCCACACGGGCAGGTGCCGCAGCAGGCGCAGGTTGGCTTAGACGGTCCTGTAGGGAGGGCGCGGGCGCAGGTTGCGACAGCCTCTCTTCCAGTGGTACGTTAATCCGAGAACGGTCTTCAGCGGCGAGTGAGGGTGCACGAGCGCTCCTTTCGTCCTCTGCAGTTGCCCGTGCGAGTGGCACAGAATCAGCGACTGGACGAACACGGTCCTCGGGGCTTGGTGGGAGCGCCCTAGTGTCAGACCCGGGGAGTCGTCTTATTGTGCGATCGTCCAGAGGCAGACGACGGTCATCAGTATCAGAGGGTGGTGGTGGACGACGGTCGTCGAGTGGAGGCTTTCGGTCGTCAGATGGAGGTGGCTTAGAGCGGTCGTCAGATGAGTTACGGAGACCTCCACGCCTGTCGTCATCATAGCGGCGGGTAGGGGGCGCGTAATCGTCGCCATAAGAGGGCTCGTAGTGGCGAAGTTCAGGAGGAGGACGTGGAGCATGGCTTCGTCCATAAGAGCGACCGAAGAACTCGGGGCGCCTGTCCCTGACATCTCTGTCTCTGTTGCGGTCTCTAAAGTCGTGACGATCACGGTCACGATCCCAGTTGTCTCTGTCCCTGTCCCTGTCTCTGTCATAGAAACGACGGTCCTCTGGGGGAGGGAAATGGGCATCGGTGGCTGTGCCATTTTGAGGCCTGTTGTCGTAGGCAGCGGTTCGGCTCGCGGCATTACGGTCGTTGTAGAGGACATTTCTGTCGTCGAGGGTACGACGGTCCCAGGCGTTTTCACCGCCTGACTGGGGTGGTCCATCGTCTTTGGTGGCGTCGAGGGGTGTTGTCTTGTTGGGCGCAGTGTCTGCCAGTTGCCGTGTACCATACTCACCGGCAGCATCCACGCTGGTATCGCCTGGAGGTCCCTGCGTCGCTGTTCGAGAGGTGTCCTCTGGCTCGGGCTGGACAGAGGACATGTTGGACTCGGGGTCTTGGGCGCTTGTTTTGTTAGGTGACGTGTCAGCACCAGATAGTGGGGTGTCGATGGTCTGGGGCAAAGGTGAGCACGATGAGCGAGTGAGACGGCGAGACGGTACATTAGCGTCGTGGGCGTTGGTATTGTCGACGGAAGCGAAGCGGGGATACTCTGGTGGGAGCTGGTCTGGGTGGGGGGGCGGCTGTGAGATGTGGCCCATGTAGAGCGAGGCGAGGGCTGTTGGCTGTGGGACTGCGCGGTAGAACTCGTGTTGGCCGTCTTTGATGATTGACTTGAGGTTTTCGAGGATCTCGAGGTCGTTTTTTCCGGGTGGGAGGACTGGCTGGTAGAACTGCTGCTGCTGTGGTGCGAATTGGTAGTTCATGGAGAAGGAAGAGGGTGCGAATGTCTGAGGGGGTTCCTCTGAGGCGAGGGGGACGAGGAAGGAGGTGTTGGGGTCTTCTGTGAACGTGGTGACGGTGCGTTCGCGGTTGTTGACGTGGTTTCGTCCCTTGCGTTTTTTGTTTTGCCGTGCCGACATTGAGTAGGACGTAAAATCGACTCGGTAATGAGGACCCTGGTCGCCGTCGTCGTCACCGTCGACGACGCCGGGCGTGTAGAAGGTGGTGGAACAGTCAAGAAGGCGTCTTCCGAAACGAGCAAGTCCCTCAGCCACTTATAAGCCCTGGCTGGCCTCGCCTCCCCAGTCTCGTTCAAGTTTTTCATCCACAATCATGTCCGTCGTCGGCGTCGATCTCGGTACTCTGCACAGCAAGGTGAGCTGGCGTCCTGCTCGTCGTCGTGCTCATCGTTGACCACGACGCAGATTGGTGTCGCAAGAAACCGCGGCATCGACATCATCGTCAACGAAGTCTCCAATCGTGCGACACCGTGCGCACCTCCGTTTCCTTGATCTTCGCTGTCTCATGTCTCGTGCAGATCGCTCGTCGCGTTTGGCCCCAAACAGCGCGCCATCGGCGAGCCAGCCAAGACCCAGGAGACCTCCAACTTTAGGAACACCATCGGCTCCCTCAAACGTCTTGTCGGTCGCACCATCCGCGACCCCGATCTCGACCTCGAAAAGCGCTTCCTCAATGCCACCCTCGTCGACGCCAACGGCACCGTCGGCGCAGAGGTACCCCCGCTTCCCGCCCTTTATCAAATCAGATCTGATCGCCCGTTCATAGGTCTCGTATCTCGCTGAAAAGCGCACATTCTCGGCTACCCAGCTCCTCGCCATGTATCTAGGCAAAATCCGCGATACTGCTTCCCGCGAGCTCAAATCAGCCGTCTCAGACGTCGTCATCGCCGTCCCCGGCTGGTACACAGACGTACAACGGCGCGCCGTACAAGATGCCGCCTCCGTCGTCGGACTCAACCCCCTCCGCGTCATCAACGACACCACTGCCGCCGCCCTCAGCTGGGGCATCACAAAAACCGACCTCCCAGAACCAGAGAACCCACGCCATATCCTCTTCGTCGACGTCGGCCACTCCTCCATGTCCGTCGCCGTCGTCGCCTTCTCAAAAGGCCAGCTCGTCGTCAAATCTGCCGCCTACGATAGACATCTCGGCGGTCGGGATATCGACTATGTTCTCCTCAACCATTTTGCCACAGAGTTCAAGACAAAATACAAAATCGACGTCCTATCCAGCCCAAAGGCCACCTTCCGTCTCCAGGTCGGCTGTGAACGCCTCAAGAAAATCCTCTCCGCCAACTCAGAGGCGCCTCTCAGCGTCGAATCCATCATGAACGACGTCGACGCTTCCTCCAAGCTCTCTCGCGACGCCTACGAAGAACTCATTGCCCCTGTTCTCGATCGCATCGCTGTTCCTCTCCAACAAGCCCTCTCCGAGTCGGGTCTCTCCATCGACCAAATTGACGCCGTCGAGCTCATCGGTGGTTCCACCCGTGTCCCCGCCGTCCGTGCGCGCATACAGGCTGCCTTAGGCGGCAAACCTCTCTCCACTACCCTCAACCAAGACGAAGCCGTCGCTCGCGGTGCTACCTTTGCCTGCGCATTCTTCAGCCCCACCTTCCGCGTGCGCGAGTTCCACGTCAGGGATATCGCCCAGTATCCCATCAAGGTTTCCTGGGAGCGCTCCGAGTCGGATCCCGACGAAGACACAGAGCTCGTCGTCTTCCCCCGCGGCAACGCCATCCCCTCTACCAAGGTCCTCACCTTTTATCGGAAGGGCCCGTTCGACATCGAGGCGTCGTATGCGGAGCCGCAAGGCTTGCCGGGGGGTATCAACCCTTGGATCGCACGATTCAATGCCAAGAGCGTCCCCCCAGATCCCAGTGGCGATCTCTCCTGCGTCAAGCTCAAGACGCGGCTGAACCTACACGGCATCATGTCGTTCGAGTCTTCATATGTCGAAGAGGTGGAGGAGAAGGAGGACCAATCAGCGATGGACGTCGACGGCACCGCACAGCCCGCAGAGGCCCCAAAGAAAAAGCGGGTCGTCAAGAAGATTGAGGTTCCCTTTGCTTCCTTTGCGTCCTCGCTCGACCCGAGCGTCCTCGAAAAGTTCAAGGAGCAGGAAGCCCAGATGCACGCTGCCGACAAGCTCGTCCAGGACACCGAGGCATGTTTACCCTTTATCATCGCGCATATACGCACCCCAGCTCACGCTTGCACCTCCTAGGACCGCAAAAACGCCCTCGAAGAATACGTCTATGACACCCGCGGCAAACTCGAGGACCGCTACGCCGCCTACGTCCAGGCCGCCGAAAAAGCCAAGCTCACCACGCTACTCCAAGAAGCCGAAGACTGGCTGTACTCGGAGGAAGGCGAGGACGCGACCAAGTCCGCCTATGTCGCCCGCCTCGACGCGCTCAAAGTCATCGGCGACCCCATCGTCGCGCGGTGGTTTGAGCATGAAGAACGCCCGCGCGTCGTCGCTGAACTCCGGACGACGCTCAACGACTACTTTGCGCAAGCGACCTCCGCGGACGACAAGTACGCGCACATTGATGACAAGGACAAGACGTCCGTCGTCGAGAAATGCGCGACGGTCCAAAAGTGGCTCGAGGACCAGATCGCGCGGCAGGCCGAGCGGCCCAAGAACGAGGATCCGGTGTTGAGGGTGGCGGATGTCGTCAAGAAGCGGGAGGAGCTGATCTATTTTGCCATTCCGATCTTGACCAAGCCCAAGCCCAAGCCGGCCAAGGTGGAGACGCCGAATGGGCCGGGGACGCAGACACCGCACAGTGGGACGCAGACGCCTGACCCGGGGGCGAGGCAGCAACAGCAACAGCAGCCGCAGCCCGAGGGACCTTCGGAAATGGATGTTGATTAGGGTCTGCTTGTTGACAATGTCGCTCGTCGTGTACTTTCTCTCATTCTATGTAGACATATACTTAGTACCGCAATATAGTGTGTCACCGCGTCGCACCCAAACCAAGTTTCGAGTGCTTGATGATGGCGGTTAGTGGCGCCTCAATGCCCACCGATCCCGTCCCCCCAATCCGATGGCCCTCTGACCACCCCATCTGAGCCAACATCCTGAACCCGATGTTCCCCTCCCCGATCTTGGGCGCCTCCTTGCCCACCTCGTCCCCCTCGCGCTGTCTCGGCATCCGTCCGCCCCTACCCTGCCCACGTCCCCCCTTCTCCCCCCTGTCTTTCCCCTTCCCCTTCCCACCATGTCGCTTCATCACAGCGCGCACTTTATCCTCGTTCACACCCACGCCCGTCCGGCTCGTCCTGAACAGCGTCGTATACCTCGCCACCCCCTTGCCCTTGCTCACGCTCTTCACGCCAAACGCGGCCGCGAGCTCGTGCACCGCTTTGCGCATCCAGGGGTTCATTGGCGGCAAGGCCATACTCGTGCGGCTGGCTCCTTTGCCTTTTCCGTTCTCGGCCTTGGCCTTGGTCCCGGGACCCGCGCTGTCGTCCCCGCTGTCGTCCTCATCCTCATCCTCGTCGCGCCCCTGCCCATCCTCGACAAACCGTCTTATCTGCGCCTCAAGTGAACTCATATCCACAACCGCCCTCGGCGCAATCGCAAGCCTCACACTCTCCTCCAGCCTTGCAGCCGCACGCATCGCCTTGCGCGACCCCCGTCCCTGCTTGCCGCTCAGTGGGTCGAGCGCAGCCAATAACCGTGCCTCCTGCCGTTCCCACTTCTGCGCGGCCTTCTTGGCACGGTCTTTTGCCCATTGAGCTTCCAGGTGGGCTTTGAGCTCGGCGTCAGACTCGTCCGTCTCGACGAGTTTCCCTTTGCCCTTGTCTTTCTTCCCCTCTGTGGCGTTGCGTAGTGAGCAAGAGGTGACAACGTATCGCACGAGAGGAGACATACTCTTCTTATTGACGGGCGTCGTATACTCTGGGTCGTCCAGAAACGCTTCTACGTCCCATCCGCCCACATAGCCCTGGTGTAGGTTGCGAAAGACAGCGTTTTTCTGTTTGCGGTCACGGCCGGACAGAATTTGACTGTTCTCTTCGAGGAGGTCCTAACCGTACCTGCATGAGACAGGCGCGCGGAAACGATCGACTTGCGACTCACTTGGATGTGTGCGATAAACTCTTCGTCGGTTGCACTGCGCGTAAATGGTAAAAGCTTCTCCTCTTCCTCCACGTCTTCGGATATCTTTTGGACGGTTGTTGGATGTTGACTGCGACTCCGCTCACGCACCTTGCGCAGGTGCGCTTGGAAACTTGATCCTGGACTGAGGTCGTCATCATCGGAATCTTCAGAGAGCTCCTCGTCGCCCTCGGATTCTGCGATGAGGATTTCTTCCTCCATCTTGAATACCTCTTCTTCTTCGTCTTCTTCTGCTTCGCTAAGCGCCGAATCAGAGCTCCAGTCAAGTTCACCTTCCTCATCTTCTCGCTGAATCCGCGCTCCGTCCTCGATATCGTCCATGGTCACGAATCGGGACCCCTCCGCACTCATACTCTTCAGGAACCCGCGCATCGCGTCCGCGTCCATTTCTAGATCCGGGTCGATCTCCATCCCTCCAAGAGCATCCGACACTGCGTCGACCTCATCGTCCACCTTATGGCCTTCCGCTTTCTCTCCATCTTGATCTTCAGCCTCGACCTGGTCTTCATCTTCATTTTCGTCCTCGGTGCCCCAATCCACGTCTGAATCCCTCCGTCTCGTCTGCCACCGAGGACGCCGCATCTCCTTCACGTCCTCTTCCCTCAACTTCGCCTCGGACATCATTGCCCCATACGCCCCGAATCTCAGGCGAGTTCTCTTGTTTTGGCGTTGACGCTGTCGTTGAAGCTGCACCTCCTTCTTGCGCACTCTTAGCGCCGCGTTCGAGCGCGACGGCCGTGTAGGTTTGCCGGGGGCGGCAGCAGAACTGGAACCAGAAATGGGGGGCCCGATCATGAGCGAGGCGAGGGAAAGGCACCGCTCTTCCCCACGCTCTGCTTCAACACCCATGCACACATCACGATCAAGCACCATCTGACCGTTATTGTCCTCGCGCACCGGACTCCTCAGCCCGCCCACATCCGTGTCGACAGGCCGCCCCGTCAACATGGACGTCTTGGGTAGCTTGACGCGGGGGACCTCAAGAATGGGCGACTCGAAGGTGCGCGTTGAGCGCGGATGCGGGGCGACGTAGACGATGCGTTCTTCGTCTTGGTCTCCGAGCGTCTCGCCATGACCTGCCCGGTCGATGAGGATGACGTCGTTTGCGGAGTTGCTCGTGACAGCAAGCGTGGGTGTGGTGTCGACGACGAAGAGCGGGTGGGAGTCATGAGAAGGTGCATCGAGATGGAGAGGGATGTCGTCGATGGGTGCGGATACAAGATTTGTCTCTGGGGTTTTTAATAGCGATGGTTCTTCCTCGACTAGAATTGCGTCTTGGGCTTGTGTAGATGATTCGTGGTTAGATTGTTCTGAAGATTCGATAGATGGCCGGAGATCGTTGGGCATAGGTGGTGCTGGTAATGGTAGCGTCTGTTGCGCGCTGGGCGGCTGGACATCGTCGACATTGACCGTGGTGCCGGATACCTGCATCGTGTCTTTGATACGGTTATACATCCCAGTGAACGTCTCCTGGATAATCTCGTCATTTCCAGAAGTTGCTTGTGGTCCTGCAGCGTAGATCTTTGCGCGTATCGTGGCCAAATCTGCGAAATCCACTTCTTCGATCTCTTCATCTTTGTGGGCATCTTCGACCATCATCACCGTCGCGATGCCCTGCGCGATAGCATCGACCTCTGCGCGGACCTGTGCTAGGTCCGCGAAATCAATTTCTTCCAGTGCATCTGAGGCGTGATCTTCTGAATCCGAGTCTGAATCCGACGCGGCCCCAGCTCCGGTTTCGTGGAACAACTGAGCGACGCGGTACGCAGTGGGGACGTCAGACGTCTCCTTCGTATCTAGTAACGAGACACGATCAATCAGCCATCGCGTAGTCGTACATGTGTTGACGTCAACCACGCACCCTTGGCTTCGACGGCAGACTTCAACATGTCTTCAGAGTCCTGGAACAAGAACGGGGTCAGCGTCGCCCGGACGAATTTGACGGGTCGCAACAGCGGGCGCTCGGAAAAGAGCAGGTCGGAGAGGGGAGCGTCTTTCCCCATCATGGCCTTGCCCTTGCCACCGAGACCGAGATGGGGACGACGTGGGGCGCCGTAAGGATCCCTTTCGTAATCCGGCCCCCAGCCTCGACCCCGTCCTCTGCCTCGACCCCGCCCGCGCGGCGTCGACGCGCCCCGCCGGGGAGTCACCGTCCCTCTCGACGGTGTCCCAGAGCCCGATCCCGACTTGGGCGTCCCACCCCTCCACGGCCCGTTCCCTCGATTCACATTCCCACCCCCTCTCGCGCTCGGGCCTGTGGTCAAAGATGAGGAGATCATCTCATGGATGGATACGGGTGGACCACCCGCGACGTACCCGGTACGGTGGATGGCTCTGGCCATTGCTGTACCACCACGTCGATCTCTGTGTTTGTGTGGGGGTAGTGATGGCGGGGAACGCGGCTGGTGGGACCCGTTGTTAGAGTGCCTGGGGTGGAAGAACCGTGGTTTGGCCCTCCCCGACCGCGACCGCAGCCACGGCCACGACTTCCTCCTCGAGCACGATAGTTGTTGTTTTTGTTTCCCCCAGGCATTGAATGTACAGTAGAGAAGAGTGGAGTAGGTAGGACGTGGAGATAGTAAATGGCGAATCTCGGACTACATAGCTTAGGTTCGCCGGTTAGCCGGCCGGTGCCGTCTCATGACTCTCATGAACGTTCGTCGGGCAATGACTCCATTCGCCTTGAACTCTCCCGTTGAACGTCTAAGTCATCAAACAATAAATCAAAGTTCAAGTTGTCGAGTCCTTGGTTTTTCTAATATCCTTGGTCTCTGAATTTGAGAACTGGCCCATATGGTTGCCACGCTAGGTAGTAGTTGAGCCAGTGGGTCCAACTGGAACCACTATCTGGAAGCGTCGAGAGTCGAACGCGTAGGACTCGTTCATCTGTTCCAGCTGCGTCGTCTCGGGGCCCAGCCTCTTCTCGCACGGACTATGTTCATGCACCTTCAGAACACCAGGTAACAGCTACGCTACAACAAACTACATAGTCTCAAACCTCGCGTGATGGTGCGTATGGGAAACTAAACCATCATTTTGGTGTCTTGGACTCGCCTCAGGCGTCAAGAAGGTCCATTGCACTCTTCGATCGTGGTGTGATCTTACATTTGAATGGGTTGAGATGACTGCAAAGACAATAATTAACAGACAAACACCATCACAACTCCAACACATTACCGTATCATGTCCTCCTTGACATCATATTTCGGCACCACCTCCACACCGTTCTCGACACACCTCGACACATCTATCGTCGCCAGCGCGGTCGCGATACAGATAAAGAGCGTCGATTGTCCCAGGAGCATACCCGGGCACTTTCGCCTTCCCCACCCGAAGCACGCCTCGCGCGGGTCGAGCTGGTGATTCTCGCCGAGGAACCTCTCAGGGTTGAACACATCTGGATCGGGATATTGATCTGGGTCAGAGAGGATAGCCCTGTCACGCGGATAAGATCTCAAGTTGACAATGCTCTTGACGATTCACAAACCAGATATTCGGGAGAAGCACGGTCCCTTTGGGGATTAAATATCCCTCGTAGACGATGTCTTGTGCAGCGGCATGGGGTGCTAGTGTCATGTCATGTTGCCTCAGCCAGAGACATAGCAACACACAAAAATACGCACGCATGGGAACCACCACGTGCCACCTAAGCAATTCTTTGCAGATTGCGTTCACGTACGGGAGCGCATCACGATCTTCCATGGTCGGAAGTCTCTTGCTCCCGATAACGGTGTCCAATTCTGCCTGCGCTTTTTTCTGAACCTCGGGATATATTATCATCGCGAGGAAGAATGCAGATAACGCGGATGTTGTCTGTCGTTTATACGCTCGTTCCAGTACGATTTTCTTTGAACACAGAACCAAAACTCACCGTGTCAGCTCCACCTTCATACAG
Source organism: Xanthoconium purpureum (assembly GCA_038090075.1). Classification (NCBI taxonomy): domain Eukaryota; kingdom Fungi; phylum Basidiomycota; class Agaricomycetes; order Boletales; family Boletaceae; genus Xanthoconium; species Xanthoconium purpureum. The sequence continues at coordinate 9,285 of JBBPMA010000363.1, read as the reverse complement.
CCGTAAGCAGAACAGTATCGAGGATCATAAGTTGAAACCATACCTACGTACAAGGAAAAAGAAACCCACTTCAAAACCTCTTTCTCGTCAGGAGTAAGACCGTCCTGGAGAAGCTGTGACGTCAACGACGGCAGAGCATCGCCCTTGGCCTAACTTGACATCAACACACTACCATTAAACTAGAAGAGAAACGTACCAGGTGATCCAAGACAAGTTGATACGGCGTGTCCGCGGTCTCGTGGACGATCTTTCGCCACTGTTTTGCTGTTTTGTGGAACCCGCCTCCGGGGAACCACTCAGGCAAGTATCGCACTATCCGGACCTTGCACAACTTGGATGCATCAGAGAGGCTTATGAGACGTACGAAATGGAAGCATGTCAACTAGAAAGCGTCCCGGCGTCATGACCGAGGAGAAAATGTTCATCGCTTTGTCAACCATCTGCATGATCGCATCACCGTCCTCCTTGACGCTATAACCATGAGAAACTCTTAAGGACACCGAGCTAGCCGCTCTGCCGAAAAATGTCACATTAGCATGATCGCACGGTAGATCATGATCATCAATGTACCTGGCACAATGGACGATTAGATTATTAGGGTTCTTCGACAAATTGCGTATGAATTTCTTTGCTTCTTCTTCCTCGACAGGGTAAAATGCCCGTATGGTGTTATTGGTGCCGATCTGCCGTTGAAATAACTTGCGATGCTTTCGGTACGTATCGCCGTATTGCAGAAAAACGGTGGCATCATTCCAGCCGACGAGGTCACCACCCATTGTCAAGCGTGCCCTGTTCGCGGTTATAATGCTTTTTTTCTCGAGCAAGTCGTTGGTCGCCTTGAAAGAGTTGAGCACGACGTATCGTACGCCCATCACGTTGAAGAACATGACAGGGCCTAGGTGTGATGAGCTATGGAAGCACTTTATTTTGAAACATATGTGCACTTGCCATATTGTCTGCCCATAGTTGCGAACGTTTTATACGGAGCGTACGTTGGAAAATCAACGAGGTTGCCAATGAGGGGCCATCCACGAGGCCCCGGAGGAAGGATAACGCTCCTCTTCCAGGTAATACAACCAACCAGGTACCCTGCCAGGGCGGCAAGGCAGACATCGAGGACATGACCACCTACTTGCATGGTGAAAGGGTGGGAAAGTGATCAGAAGTACAATGTAGGCAATGGATCATGATGTCAGAGTTTTTATACAGTTGGCTCTGTAAAGACCGTCATACCCTATATAGCCAATACTTTGTGAGAACACATACAGTTTTCCATTTCTCAAAGCCCATTTCCACTGCTTCCGACCCCAGTCAAAACCCATGTATAGGTTATTACAAAGTCGACTGTACCTGAATGCCAAAAAAGGAGTCAAAAGCTGTGGTAACCCAGGTGCGTGAGACATGGCTCCGAAGGCAACGGAGCAACTGAGAACTTTTAGAGCGGTTCAGCAACTTTCGGAGCTAAGGGAGCCCTGCCATTGATCGGTTGAGCCTGTCAGCTTAGACCCACAAAGTGTGGGGTCGCCTTCAGCCTTGTCTTCTCCACAAGTACTATTTGTGATGCAGAACTTTGCAGGCCCGGGAGACGTACTAGTGCTTATTAGAGTGTCACGGGTGCACTTCGAATGAGAATTTGGGTCATACCTCCGACACGGCCAGCGTGAACAAGGCCAGCACTAAGCCAATGAGATGGAACGATGACTACGGAGGCCGTTAATTAGGCAACGATCCAATTGGCCGACCTATTGCAAACAGCCTGATTATGATACCCAACTTACCTGTCCTATACCAACATGACTGCCAACAAAGTGACAAATCAGGGATTCATTATCAGTGCAGTGTTTGAACCAGTGGCATGCCAGTGGAAATCCACCGACCCTTGGATGCGTTCCCATTCAGAGCGCATAACGAAGATGGATACACATATTGCAATGTGACCAAGGAAAAGGCTGGACAAAGTGGCGCAAATGGTGGTGGTATGACAGATTTGGGCACCTGCTCGAGACATGTCCATAGCTCAGATACGATTGCGAAGATTGTTATGACACCTTGGGGGAATCTTTGTGTGGGACTAACCCCTCACAAAAGCAAAAAATGACATTGTTGTGTTGTGATGTTCCTCTAGAGAGTCCGTGGCGCAAATGATGGTGGATGGTATGGTGCACGCGGTGAGTTTTACAAACACATCGACAGATCGGTGATTCAGGGCAGTGTTTGACAATGGATAGACGTCACAACCCATCCGACGCGTTGACTCTAGAGAGCCCTCCCCATCTTTATTGTCCGCACCTCGCTCACGAAAAGAGAGTTAGCTCCGAGTTGAGTATAGGGTTCGAGGAAATGGGGAAAAAGGTGAACTAGGGTAGCTGTCCGTCATTGTCGTGAGCAACCTGCGCGTGATCGGACATCCCATATGCGGACGAGCACGTCACGGGATCCTGTACGATAGCATAAACCTTGTAAAGATAAGACGGCACGGATGGAAACTCGAAGGCATTCCAGTGCCTTTCTTGTCGACTTGGGCGGGACATCGTGGGTTTTGTGAATGAAAGTTCCGTCAAGGTTGTGCACTTTGGTGGTCACTGGTCATGCCACACCGTGTGTTCAAGTTGGAATTCACGTTTGCGCTCCTAGTAATCACTTCCATGTCCCTCATTTCATATAACAAGCGCTTCCTGAGAGCCTCTGGATCTTACACCGCATACGCTGTCCTGGTTAGTTGAAACGAGAACCGGGATAAGGGGAGAACTGCGGTCGGTTTGGACTTAATGTATCACAAAACGACAGATCTGAGATCAGTGTCGCTCATCGAATGCCTTGTGCATGGCGACGGAAAAACGCCCGGGGTGCCCAAAAGGGCCCAAAGTATGTGCTCAGCTGATCCGTAGGATCATACCGTATTAGGTCACTGATGGCTCTTGCTGATAAGAAGCCTCCTTCTCCCCGCCCGCCTTCACCCATCTACGCAGACCACTCTCGCGGAGGGTCCCACACTCGAGCATGCCCTTTGCGGTCACTGCCTTTTCCAACTCCCTCTGTCTGGTAAGTGAGCGGTAGCCTACACGGCCCTGGAATGGCGGCGGTTGGGGTAGTGGTATCCCCCTGATGAGAGCTTTCGCCGGCTCGAAACCGCTGCCTATCCCGCCCCATTATCTGCCTCTACGCGCACCGCGCCGAGATCGGCCTCCCCCATCGCGCGGCCCCCCCTCATTGCAGTCAGGTAACAACCTGCTCCTGGTATGATCCTACACTTGAACGGCTTGATGTGACTACGAGACCAGTCATTATTAACGACACACAAGAACAACTCCAGGAGTCTGAGCTCACCGTAGCATACCCTCAATGTACTCATACTTAGACTCCAATTCAACATCATTCTCGATATATCTCGAGACATCCAACGTCGCGAGCGCCATTTCGACATATGTAAAAATTATCAGCTCAGCCAGGCGCGAACCCAAACACGGTCTTCTTTCCCGCCCAAAACATGCTTCGCGTGAGTTGGGCTGTTGATTCTTGCCAAGAAGTCTCTCTGGATTGAATACATTTGGATCGGGGTATGATTCCGGATCATTCAAGATGAACCTACTAGCAAAAACCCTTCAAGCAACCAGAGTAGCTCGAAGGAACTTGAGAGACGCACAGATCGAAAAGAAGTCAGCTAGAAAACATCCTGGCGCCATTGTCTCAGATATATTGCGCATGGTTCTGTCAGCCATCTCCACGAGTGGATCACTGTCATCGCCGACGCTATACCCATGCGAGATCTTCAGGATCAATGACGCAGCGGTTCTGCCGGAGACATAACTTGTTAATACAACTGGGTTACTCAAAGAACACTCAAAACCTTGCCTGCGACAATGTGCAACTAGATTATCAGAACTATTTAACAAGCCGTGTATGAAGCGTTTCGCTTCCGCTTCTTCAGCAGGGTGGAATCTTTCTATGCTATTGTTGGTGCGGACGTGCCGACCAAAAAACCTGCGATGCCTTCGATGCACGTCACCATACTGCAGAAAGCCCGTGGCGTTGCCCCAACCAACAATGTCACCGGCCACCGTAAAGTGTGGCCTGTTAGACGTGATGCCACTCTTCTGCTCGAGTAGCTCCTTGGTTACTTTGAAAGAATTGAGAACGACGTATCGAGCCCCCAACGCTCTTCACCACGTCAATCTCTGTGTTTGTGTGGGGATAGTAATGGCGGGGAGCGCGGCTGGCGGGGCCAGTCGTCGGAGCGCCTGGGGTGGAAGAAACGTAACTTGATCCTCCCCGACCCCGACCGTAGCCACGGTCACGACTTCCTCCTTGAGCACGATGGTTGTTGTCCTTGTTTCCTCTAGGTATTGAATGTACAGTGGAGAAGGGTGGAGCAGATAGGACGTGGGAATGGCGAATCTCGGACTCTCTCATCGTTCGTGGAGCAATGACTCCATTCGTCTTGAACTCTCTCGTTGAACGTCTAGGACGTCAAACAGTAAACCAAGGTTCAAGTTATCGGATCCTTGGTTTTTCTAATTGGTCTCTGAATCTGAGAACTGGCCCATATGGTTGCCACGCTAGGTATTGTAGTTGAGCCAGTGAGTCCAATTGGAACTACTATCTCAGGGAAGTGTTGAGAGTCGAACGCGTAGGACAGCTGCATTCGAGCTGATTCGGGGCCAAGCCTCTTTTCGTACGAACTGTGCTCATGCACCTCCTGAGAACACCAGGTAACAGCTATGCTACAACAAACTATATAGTCTCAAAGGATCCAATTGGCCGACCATCGCAAAGTCCAGTTCCCCGTCTCCCATCACGCACAGCCTGATTGCGATACCCAACTTACCCGTCCGAGTTATCCATGCGCTGACACAACCGCAAATACTACCGCCATTCTCATATCGTATCACTGCTTGCGAGGTTCATTCCTCTTGCTTCATCCTCATGCGCTGGCGATGGACGCTAACACCGAAATATGGGACCATCGTTATCATCCATTGATCCCGAATCGCCTCGTGTTTTATGCTATAAGCGCCATCAAACAAAAAATGTCGACATCCTCTTCTCTGTGCTGTGCTTTTCCATTGATGGTTGTGCTTCTCCTTCATTAGTTCGGTTCCGATTATGATGGAATCCCACATATGTCCTCTGTTCTATAACATCCAATCACCCATAACAGCTGGCATCATATTTTCCCCTGCAGGTCCCACTGGCACTTACTACTGTTGAATGGAGCCAGGAGGGGGGGATATCCTCCGCTTCTTCGATCGCGGTACAATTCACACTTGAGCCGCTTGACATGGCTACGAAATATGTCGTCAACAGATACACACCAAGACTATGGCACCAGGAACTGACCGTATGATGTCTTCCTCAATGTCATACCTCTGCACCACCTCCGTACCGCCCGTGGTACATCTAGAAACAAAAGTTGTGACCGCCAATCCAATACGGATGAAGATAGTCGATCGTTCTGTCAGGAGCGCCCCATGACACGTAGGTCATCGACTATGTAAATCAAGTAAGGGACGCCAATACAGAAAACTCCAAGACAAAAGGTGAGACTGCAAATGCTACAACGGGACTAAGCTTTACTACATTACACTCCATGTTATCCTACGACGGAATGATGCCTTGGCAACACATTAAGCCTGAGTGACAAGGACTGATTCGATATATCCACTGTAAAGCGAGTAAATCGGAACATCGACGAATGTTGTGTTTAACCTCTATTGACTTGGATCATGTGCGAAGAAGCTCCTCCGCCTCCTTCGAACGCGGAACGATCGTACATTGGAACGGCTTTATACGACTGCAAAAACTAGTATTAGTAACTATACACCACAGCAACTCTGGAAGCTCACCGTAGCGTGCCCTCTTCATATTCATGCCTCGGTACGCATTGCACACCATCCTCGACATACCTCGAGACATCTAAAGTCGCTAGCGCCGTAGCGATGTATATAAACATTATCGACTCCGCCAGCCGTGCACCCAAACACACCCGTTTTCCCCATCCAAAACATGCCTCGCGTGGGTCTGGTTGCTGATTCTCACCAAGGAATCTTTCTGGGTCAAATATATCCGGATTGGGATATGTTGCTGGGTCAGATAAGATAAACCTACGAGTATGAGACCTCGAATCAATGTCACAGTCTAGTGAGTTAAGCCACGAACCATATGTTAGCAAAAAGCCACGACCCTTTGGGAATTAAATATCCCTCATAAATAATATCCTTTGTGTTGACATGCACTACTAGTTGTGTGAATAACGTCACTCCAGTCAAAATGCACGAGTACGAATATACCAATACGTACTAAAAGGGATGAACACGTTCCACCTAAGAAGTTCTCGGCAGATCGCGTTCACGTACGGAAGCGCATCACGATCGTCCATGGCGGGAAGTCTTTCGTTTCCGACAACCACGTCGACTTCTGCCTGCGCTTTCTTGAAAATTTCGGGGTAGATTGTCATGGCAAGGAAAAATGCCACCAACATGGATGGTGCCTGTGATTGGTGCGCACGCTCAAAAGAAATTTGATGTGGACGAAAAGTCCAGCTCACCGTGTCAGATCCACCTAATGGAGCATAAAACCGTTAAGAATGGCTTCGAGAGGCTATAAGCTAAGAAACCATACCCAGATACATGGTAAAAGTAGCCCACTTCAAAATCTCTTCATCCTTAGGAGTAATTCCCTCCTGAAGCAGCCTCGAGGTGAACGACGGTGAATTATCACCTTTTGCCTGAGTGCATGTTGGAATGGAGGAACCTCGAACGTGAAGAGGACACAAACCAAGCTCTCAAGCACAAACTCGTACGGCGTGCTCACAGCCTTGTTCAACATATTTCGCCACCGTTTCACATCTTTGTGGAACCCACCTCCAGGGAACCACTCGGGCAAGTGTCGCACTACCAAAAACGCCGCCCAAACATTATTAAGATGGAGTGAAGAGAATCAAGAAACATACAAATCGGGAAGAAGTCGGCTAGAAAACGTCCAGGCGAAACGACCTCGGATATATTGCGCATGGCTTGGTTGGCCATCTCCACGAGCGGATCATTCTCGTCCTTGACGTTGTAACCGTGCGAGATCTTCCATATCAATGACGCGATCGTTCTGCCCCAAAGATTAGCCCAGTCACTCCCAGGATGATCCACACCGCACTTTTGACAATGACCGACCAGATCGTCGGGGTTTCTCAGCAGATTGATAACAAAACGTCTTGCTTCCACTTCTTCAGCAGGGTAGAATGCTATGAGGCCGTTGCTGGTGTGGATATGCCGACCGAAAAACTTGCGGTGTTTCCGATGCACGTCACCATATTGTAGAAAGGGCGTCACGTTACCCCATCCGATAAGGTCAAAGGCCACCGTAAAATGTGGCCTATTGCATGTCACGGCACTCTCCTTTTCGAGTAAATCTTTGGTTGCCTTGAAGGAATTGAGGACGATGATTTGCGTGCCTAACGCTCTGAGGGATATGATTGGACCTGGAGTGAGATCAGTGATATATGTACTATGACACAAGCATGCACTTGCCGTATTCGCTGCTCATCCCACCGAGGACTTTATACATAGCATGTGTCCGAAGGTCAAGCAGGTTTCCAATGAGCGGCAGTCCAGGTGGTCCAGGCGGGAGTGGCGGGCTCCTGCTCTGGAGAAGACGTCTGACACAATACAATGCCAAACCGATAAGGAAGAGATCAACAACGCGAACCCCCATGATTGCAAGTCTGTGGAACTGTTATGCAAGAGATGCTCTGCAGCTGGGAAGTAATGATAGGCTTAACTTCCATGGAAATCAAACAAGTTTTATATTCTTGCAGTTTGTACATCGAGCGGGCACCATTGCGTTGCCGACACGACTGCCACTGATTGATGATCAGCAAACTGGCCCAATGGTTCAATTAACCGATGCCACAGAATGTCAGTGCCACATAACCGAGACACCGGCTGTGCCGTTCTAGGTAGGCTGTCACGCTTAGGTGGAACGCGGAGTGTTTTGATGCGACAATCTACTCTGACCCGTCAGCCGTCTACGTCCTAAAACGTCTGGTGACGAGACTAGCGGCAATCGTGGCTCCCATGTAGACTGGTGACACGTAACTAAGCGTGTTAGACCAGTTACACTGTCCAACCACAAACTTTGAGCATTTCCATTTTCGGCCAACAAAGAAAGAATCCATTCCCTCAATAACTAGAATGGAATCCTTGTTGTTTCTAATACCCTTGGTCTCTAAATCTGAGAACTGGCCCATATGGCTGCCACGTTAGGTAATGTAGTTGAGCCAGTGGGTCCAATTGGAACTACGGAAGCGTTGAGAGGTGAACGCGCTCGTTCATCTGTTTCAGCTGCATCGTTACGGGGCCAAGCTTCTTCTCGCACGGACTGTGCTCATGCACCTTCAGAACACCAGGTAACGGCTACGCTACAACAAACTACATAGTCTTAAACCTCGCGTGATGGCGCGTATGAGAAACTAAGCCGTCATCAAATTCCACTCCTTCCAGGATGGCCATTCCAGAAAGTACGCATCCCTGTCCTATGGCTTCCGAACCTAACCTACATAGAAGCGGCATCGTCCATAACTTGCTCACGAAGTCCGGACCCGCCTCAGGCGTCAAGAAGATCCATTGCATTCTTCGATCGTGGTGTGATCTTACATTTGAATGGGTTGAGATGACTGCAAAGGCAATAGTTAACAGACAAACATCATCACAACTCCAACACATTACCGTATCATGTCCTCCTTGACATCATACTTCGGCACCACCTCCACACCGTTCTCGACACACCTCGACATATCCATCGTCGCCAGCGCGGTCGCGATACAGATAAAGAGCGTCGACTCTCCCAGGAGTATACCCGGGCACTTTCGCCTTCCCCACCCGAAGCTGACCTCGCGTGGGTCGAGCTGGTGATTCTCGCCGAGGAACCTCTCAGGGTTGAATACATCTGGATCGGGATATTGATCTGAGTCGGAGAGGATAGCCCTGTCACGCGGATAAGGTCTCAAGTTGACAATGCCCTTGACGATTCACAAACCAGATATTCGGGAGAAGCACGGTCCCTTTGGGGATTAAATATCCCTCGTAGACGATGTCCTGTGCAGCGGCATGGGGTGCTAGTATCATGTAATGTTGCCTCAGCCAGAGACATAGCAACATACAAAAATACTCACGCATGGGAACCACCACGTGCCACCTAAGCAATTCTTTGCAGATTGCGTTCACGTACGGGAGCGCATCACGATCTTCCATGGTCGGAAGTCTCCCGGCCCCGATAACGGTGTCCAATTCTACC
>JBBPMA010000362.1:0-27512 GCA_038090075.1 Xanthoconium purpureum | reverse complement strand
TGTAAATGAAGTCTGCCCTGGAATAGTTCTTCATTACAGGTGAGAGGATGTGAAAGGGGTCTGCCCTGAAATGGTTTTCCATCAGAGCATGGATGTAAAGGGGTCTGCGCCCCCTATTCACATCCATGCTCTGATGGAAAACCATTTCAGGGCAGACCCCTTTCACATCCTCTCACCTGTAATGAAGAACTATTCCAGGGCAGACTTCATTTACACCCTCTCTTCTATGGTGGAGGACTAACCCAGGACAGACCCCATTCACACCCTCTCTTCAATGGTGGAGGACTACTTCAGGACAGACCTTATTCACACCCTCTCTTCTGTAATGGAGGACTACTCCAGATTTACATCCTTCCTTTTGTAATGGGGGACTATTCCAGAACAGACCCCATGCACACCCTCTCTTTAGTGGTGAAGGAGTACTCTAGGACAGACCCCATTCACACCCTCCCTCCTGCAATGGGGGACTATTCCAGGGCAGACCCGATGCACACCCCCTCTTCTGTAGTGGAGAACTACTCCAGAGCAGACCCCATTCATACCCTCTCTCCTGTGGTGGAGCACTATCCCAGAACAGACCCCATTTACACCCTCCCTCCTGCAATGGGGGACTATTCCAGGGCAGACCCCATGCACACTCCCTCTTCTGTAGTGGAGAACTACTCCGAGCAGACCCCATTCATACCCTCTCTCCTGTGGTGGAGGACTACCCCAGGACAGACCCCATTCACACTCTCCCTCCTGCAATGGGGAACTATTCCAGGGCAGGCCCCATCCATACCCTCTCTTCTATAGTGAAGAACTACTCCAAAGCAGACTCCATTCATACTCTCTCTCCTGTGGTGGAGGACTATCCCAGGACAGATCCCATTCACACCCTCCCTCTTGCAATGGGGGACTATTCCAGGGCAGACCCCATCCACATCCTCTCTTTTGTGGTGAAGAACTACTCCAGAGCAGACCCCATTTATACCCTCTCTCCTGTGGTGGAGGACTATCCCAGGACAGACCCCATTCACACCCTCCCTCCTGCAATGGGGGACCATTCCAGGGCAGACCCCATTCACACCCTCTCTTCTGTAGTGGAGAACTACTCCAGAGCAGACCCCATTCATACCCTCTCTCCTGTGGTGGAGCACTATCCCAGAACAGACCCCATTCACACCCTCCCTCCTGCAATGGGGAACTGTTCCAGGGCAGACCCCATCCACACCCTCTCTTTCGTGGTGGAGAACTATCCCAGGATAGGGACTATGTCAGGGCAGACCCCACTCACACTCTTTTTCTTTTGGTAAAAGGACCATTCTAGGGCAGACCCCATTCCCTCTCTTCTGTGGTGGAGGACTACTCCAGGACAGATCCCATTCACACTCTCTCTTCTGTAATAGAGGACTACTTCTATAGTGGGACTATTTCAACAAAGAAGAGAGGATGTGAATGAAGTCTGCCTTGGCATAGTCCTCCATCAAAGAAGAGAAGGTGTGAGTGGGGTCTGCCCTAGGATAGGCCCCTACTATAAAAGAGAGGGTGGCCATTTCAGAACAGATACCATTCACACCCTCCTTTCTATAGTAGAGGAGTACTCTAGAGCAGATCCCATCTACACCCTCTCTTCTTTGTTGAAATAGTCTCCCACTATAGAAGAGAGGGTGTGGATGGAGTCTGTCCTGGAATGATCTCCCATTAGAGGATGGATGTGCTGATGGAAGACTGTTCCAGGCCAGATTCCATCCACATCCTCTCTTCTATAGTGGGAGAGTACTCTAAAGCAGACTCCATTCACATCCTTTCTCCTTTGGTGGAAGATCATCCCCTTTATATCATCTCTATAGTAGTAGGAGACTATCTCAGAACAGACTCCATTCACATACTCTTTTCTTTGGTGGAAAACTATTCTAGAGCAGATTCCATTTACACCCTCTCTTTTTTGGTAGGGCAATATGTATATCCTAGTACAGATTCCATTTGCATGCTCTCTTCTATGGTGGGAAACCATCCTATGGCAGACCCCATTCACACCCTCTTTTTTGTAGTGGAGGACTATTCCATGGCAAACCTCATATACATTCTTTCTTCTTTAATAGGAGTCTATTCCAGGGCAGACCCCATTTGCACCCTCTCTTCTTTGATAGAAGATCATCTTAAAGAAAACCTTATTCACACTCCCTTTCCTATAGCAGAGGATCATCTAAAAGCAGACCTTATTTACATTCTTTCTCATGTAGTAGAAGACCACTCTAGAGCAGACCCCATTTACATTCTCTTTTCTTTAGTGAAAACTATCCCAGGGCAAATCCCATGTACACCCTGTCTCCTTTGGTAAAGAACTACTCTAGGATAAACTCCATTCACATCCTCTCTTTTTTAGTGGCAACTATCCAAAGCAAACTCCATTTACATCCTGTCTTCTTTGATGAACAAATACTCCAGGACAGATTCCATTTACACCCTCTCTTCTTTAGTGGTTTAGTGGAAAACTATTCCATGGCAGACTCCATTTACATTATCTTTCCTTTACAAAGGAACTATTTCAAAGCAAAACTCTCTCTTCTTTGATGGAGGACTACTTCAGGGCAGATCATATTCACACTCTCTTTCCTTTGCTGGGACTATAACCATCCCAGGGCAGACATCCTCTCTCATTTGATGGAGGACTATGACTATTCTGTGGCAGACTCCATTTACATTCTCTTTCCTTGAGTAGGAGACTACTGTCTATTCCACTACTAGTAAGGTGCTCAAATCAACAGAGGAAGTGGTTACCAAGTTATATTGGGGTAAAAAATCTTGAATGAGTGAGGCAGAAATCTTGCAGAAAGTCTACATGATTGCAAAAAAGAAACTGGATGTCAAAGATCATGTTCCAGATATGGTGTTTTCTTATAGATTTTTGGACTCTTTTATGGCGACAATCTGTGAATGTCTTAATCTGTTGACTAAAAGAGCACAGGTTCTCTATTTGATTGTGTTCAAGAAGTTGGAGTGGATCATGGTGCTGTACAGTAACAACTTCTTGACCTTCTGGTGGTATATGGTGAAATGTGATTCTTTTTCTACACTTGGGCAGGACTTGATCCGACTGCTGTTAAAGGCCACCTTGCACTGTGGAAAAATAGTGTTTACCATCATGATGTCAGCCCCTCCAATCTTATGTGGAAATCAGGAGAGAATGGTTCCATTAGTGTCCTGAATAACTTTGACCTGTTGACAATGGAGGAGTCTATGAGAGGGAATAAGCATACTGGCATGGTTCCATTCATGTCACTTGATCTGCTATTAGAAGCTGGGCTGGCAGGAAAAATCAAACATGCCTATGTGCATGACATGGTGTTATGTTGAGTGTAGTTCTCTAGTTATGAGGTGTAGGATACTGCTGAGAGTTTCTAGTAAAGTGGGCCATAGGTTTTATTGAAGGTGCCTAGCAAGCAAAGAGCTTAGTAGAGATGCCTTCCTTGGATAAGTAGTATGCTTGAAGTGATACTTGAGGGATTTGTGAGGGGATTGGTGATGTGGGTGAAGACTATGGTTAAGGTGGTAATGCAAGTATCCTCTTTATGCTGAAGAGCAGGACCAGGGGTCTCAAGGTTAGGAATTTTGAAATGGACTAGATCACAACATGAATATGTAGAACTAGCTGGAGAATCCCAGCATTACATGGGGGGTTTATATATCTTTGAGAGAAGTGCATGGATCAGGATGGAATGAAGTATAACTGGAAAGGTGGAAGCCTAATGGGGTTCCATGTCCAAAAGGAGAGAGTGGAGAGCCACAAGAAGAGCAGAAAGGAAGTCATACAGGAGACCAGGTGAGATCCATTCCAAAAGGGAAACAGAGCTCCATGTCACAAAAGAACAGTGGAATTAGAAGTGAAAAGAATATGGAACATATGAAGGGCTGAAACAAGACTGGAAAGAGACTGAGAAGTGATGGCAGATAGGAGCCTAACCATGCTGTAAGATCAAGACCAAGCTGGAGTCTAAAAAGAGAATCCAGAGATGCAAGATAGGGAACAAGGAAGTCCTTGAGAGATGTTGAGAGGTTGCTATAGAATGCTAGGGAAAAGAGGGGACCTCATTCAGGGGCATGAAGTCTGTAACACATGGAGTCATTCCTCTGTGTTCTTGTGCAGGTCTTCCTCCACTATGACAAGGGGAAACTCACCAGCATCCATGACCTCTCAATGATTGGGCAAAAGTGAATATGCACACATGTAGGATGCACAATGTTATGATCTTCCATTCTATGTACTCTTTTCCCTTTACTTCTTCTCATGTATAAACTTGACATCTTCTTTTACTTGTACTTTTACAGTCATCAGTCTTCCCTTGGCCTGCTTACTCATACATGATGACTCATTGGTCTCACATTGTATATTGTATGATTCCTCTTTTCATTTATTACTAAATGTTCTCTTACATTCCATGACTTTCCATTTGATTACTCATTGCTTAGTCATTCAACTAACCTAGCAGTATATAAACCTATAGTCTATCTTGTACTCTCTCCAAACTAGACATACACAATCTACTATCTTTTAGCCTTTCCTTTGACTCTTTTGAACCTTGCTTAGTCATTAACACACTACTGAGTAGTCGCTAAGTCTCGTCTTGGACAAACCATTGACAGACTTCACTTTGAACCTTTGAATCTATAAAGACTTTGCATTCACACTTTCCTTACCCTGAGACAAGTGTAACACACAAACTGGACTTTTTGGATAAAATACAAACTAAGAAAGTGAGAGAGGGTCACAAGCATAACTGGTGATTCACCTTTGCAAGCTTGAGGATGCTTTATTGGTACTAATATATTTCCTCTCAATCATGGCCATGGATGCCAAGAAGGTCATCTGAGTTAGAGATGTTGTTGAAGTCAGGGGAATCATCAGAGCCATGGATGCCTGAGCCCAAGGCAGCTCATTTCAAGAACTCAGTTTAGAAAACTTTCCACAAGTCATTTCAGATGCTTATGGAGAAGTTGATTACTAAGATAATAGAGCCTAACTATAGGAACTCTACTGGACATTATTTACTACCCTGTAATCCCCCCTGGGACAGTGTAGTAGATATTGTATGTAATGCTTGACTACATCATTTCAGGTGTATGTCTTGCTACACCATCTGGTTTTTATTGTTTTGGTTGTAACTCAAATGAAACAACCTTTCCATGATGGACCTCAATCATTAGGAAATTCACACATTACATATCTGTATGAAGAGCACCTGCCAATGCAAATCCACAGCTTATAGAACACAAGAATAACCAGTGGCTCCCTCAAAAGTGATCCATACTGGCAAAAGATGAATACAAAAGTCATTGGCAAACAGAAGCAAAGCTTGGCTGCCAGGTTGAAATAAATTGTCAGCCCATCCAATATCCCATAAGTCAGCATATAACCAAAAGAAATCCAACTCTTGGTTAGGATCAGTCCTATATGGCTGGAATGGAGGGTCCTACCAGATCTCCACAAAAATGGTCTATGGGTTAGGCACCACCAAACCAGACCATAAGTGAGTCTGGATGTCAGCCCTTTTTTCTTGTCCACTTCTTCCCTTGTTGCTTTGCCAACTCAACAAAGGATCTTAGATGGTGTGTTCATTGAGATAGTGGTAGTCCTGACATGGACATAGTTTACCATCCTTTTTCTTTATGAAGAAGAATGGGGCTGCTTGTGGGGAGTTGGAAGGGCAGATCTTTCCAAATTTAAATGTTCATCTAGGAGTTTCTCAGTGGCTTTTTGTTCTTTGGTGGAGAAGGGTTAGAGTTTTCCAATTTTGGGAACAAAGTATTCTTTGAGATTTATTTCATGATTGTAGGGATGGGATGGAGGGAGTTGGCCTGGTCCTAGTTCCTCAAAGACTTTGGCATATTTAGAGAATTTAGGGGGGAGGATCAGTTCAGATTTGGCTAGTTCTGCTTGAACAGCTAGTTCAGTGGCATGAGTGAGTTTGGCTACAATTGCTTTTAGGATGAAGTGGAAACCACATCAGATGGTGCGGTTGAGGGTGTAGTTGCCATTGGCTCTGTCAAGAAACTTGTCCTTTATTTCTGTTTCAAGGTAGTCAAAGAGTTGCTTATCAGTCTTAGAGGAGACATAGGTATGGCATGGAGGGGGTAGTGGTTGCTCAAAGAGTCTATCATTGGTTTTGCATGCAGCAACAAAGGTGAAGTGAAGAGCTTTTGATTCATCCAGGGATTCAGAAATGAAAAGAGTTCATTTCTGCCAATTGATGATTGGTTTGGTTTTTCAAAGCCAGGGATCTTCTAGGATAACATTTTCAGATCCACAGTTCATTATGTGGAGGGTGATTTCCTGTGTGATTCCTTTAATGTCAAGGAAGAGAGTAGAGGTGAAGAGGATTTTTCCATTTTGGTTGGCAGATTGGTCTACATTGTGGATGATGAGGAGAGTTTTGAGTTGAGTGGTAGGGAGTTTGTGTATTCATACAAACCCCCAGTCAATGCAAGAGATTTCTGCACCACTATTGATTAGGGCGCAGGTGTCGACAGCTTTTATTGTGTGTAATGTGTTGATCAGGAAGATGGGAATTTTCATAGTTTTAGTCCTAGATACAACTACAGCAGCACAAGAAACAGGAAAAGGTTGCATCAAAGGAGTTTTATCATTGTTGTAGACATCAATGTTGGTGACAAGGTAGAATGCCACTGAGTTCAGCCATGCAGTGGCTTTGTCAAAGGAGCTATCATAGGCTTTGGGAACTTTAATGTGGAGTTCAACTGGTTTTGTGGTGGTAGACATGGCTGGTGAAGTGGATGGTGCTATGGGTGGGATGAAGGGTGGAAGATATCCTAGTGAGAAGATGGATGGGGCGGTAGGAGAAGGAGATCTTCTGAAGATTGGAAGAGGGTTTAGAGAGTTGGAGGGGGATCCAGTGGCGGATTCCACAGAAATTTGAAGAGAGGAGGAAAGTCTTCCTGTGAGGTCTTCTAGTTCTCCTGCATCTTCTCATGTGAGAAGTTGTTTGTCTTTGTTAGAGGGGGGATCTGATCCTTCAGAATGAGGAGGGATTCAGAGGTTTCTGGTTCAGAAGTATGAAAGTTCCTGGCTTGTCTGAGACCCCAGCAACTGGAGTGAGGGTTCATGGGTTGGTTCAAAATGATGGGAAACTATTTGAAGATAGCCTCAAAAAAGAGAAGGCTAGATCTTTTGTTACACTTGCCTCAGGAAGAGGAAAGCATGAATGCAAAGTCTTTGCAGGTTCAAAGGTTTGAAGTGAAGTCCATCAATGTTTTGTCCAAGATGAGACCTAGTGACTACTCAGTAGTGAGTTGATAACTAAGCAAGGTTCGAAAGAGTCAAAGGAGAGGCTAGAAGATAGTAGATTGTGTAGGTCTAGCTTGGAGAGAGTACAAGATAGATTATGGGTTTATATACTGCTAGGTTAGTTGAATGACTAAGCAATGAGTAATCAAATGGAAAGTCATAGAATGTAAGAGAATGCTTAGTAATAAATGGAGAGAGGAATCATATAATATACAATGTGAAATAATGAGTCATTGTGTATGAGTAAGCAGGCTGAGGAAAGACCAATGATTGTAAAAGTACATGTAAAAGAAGATGTCAAGTTCATACATAAGAAGAAGCAATGGGAAAAGAATACATAGAACAGAAGATTATAATAGGGGGACAGTGGGATGGGTATTCAACTTGTTTTGTTGGCAGGTGGCATAACTTTCAATATATTTTCATGCATATTGAGCAAGGCCAGGCCACCAATAGTCAGTGGCTATGAGTTGTTGAGTTTTAAGGTACCCAGGATGCCTTGCTGTTTCATAATCATGGTGTTGGAATACAATATCATGGCAGAGGTTATTGTTGGATGGAATGTAGATACAATTCTGGTAAGTGAGGATACCAGTGTCACATTGCCAGTTTGTGAGACAAGAGTGGAATGGGGGAGAAATGGAGCCATCAATAGCTTGGAGAGCAGTAGGCTTTTTGTTGGTGGTTTTTCCCAATCCAATGTGAGTTCTTTTTGGTGAGGTCGATGTGAACAAGCAATAGCAGAGTAGTTGGGAATGAATTTTCAGTAGAAATTCACAAATCCTAGGAAGGAGCAGACTTCTTTAACAATGGTAGGAATGGGCCATTTGGCAATACTGTTGAATTTGACAGGGTCCATGGCAAGTCTGTTTCTATCAATCATCATTCTGAGGTAGTCGACTTTCTTAGCATTGAATTTGCACTTTGCTTGTCTCAAATGAAGGTCAAGTTCCTCCATATATGCAAGAACTCATTTGGTTTGTTCTATATGGATATCGTCTTTGTTGAAGGCGATGAGGAGATCATCCATGTAGATGATAAGCCATCCTTCAGTGATCATGTCTCTGAAAAAGTCATTCATGAATCATTGGAAGGTGGCAGGGAAGTTGGATTGGCTGAAGAACATAACCATGGGTTTAAAGAGTCCTTTGTGGGTAATGAAGGCACCCTTCCATTGGTGTCTGTCTTTAATACAGACATTGTTGTATCCCTAGTGGATGTCAAATTTGGTGAAGACATTGGCTTCTTTGAATTTATCAACAAGGTCACTGATAAGGGGAAGGGGGTAGGCATCTTGGATGGTATGTTCATTAAGGTATCAGTAATCCTGACATGGGCATAGTTTTCCATCCTTCTTCTTTACAAAAAAGAATGGAGCCACTTGGGGACAATTGGAAGGGTAGATTTTCCCAGATTTCAAGTGTTCATCTAGGAATTCCTCAGTGGCTTTCCATTTTTTGGTGGAGAGGGGATAAAGTTTCCAACTTTCAGGACAAAGAACTCCTTGAGGTTGATCTCATGATTATAAGGATGGAATGGGGAAAGTTGACCTGGTCCAGGTTCTTCAAAGACTTTGGTGTATTTAAAGAATTTAAAGGGAAGGATTGGTTCAGGTTTGGCTAGTTCTGCCTGAACTGCTAGTTCAGTGGCATGGGTGAGTTTAGCCATGACTGCATTGGGGATGAAGCAGAAACCACATCAAATAATCTGGTTGAGGGTATAATTGCAGTTGGCTCTGTTAAAGAATTTGTCTTTGGTTTCTGCATCAAGGTATTCAAAGAGTTGTTTGTCCATTTTGGGGGAAATGTAGGTATGATATGGAGGGGGTAGTGGTTGTTCAAAGAGTTTGTTATTAGTCTTGCAAGCAGCAATAAAAGTGAAGTGGATGGCTTTAGATTCATCTAGGGATTTAGAGATGGAGAGGATTCATTTCTGCCAATCAATGATTGGTTTGGTTTTCTGGAGCCAGGAGTCTCCCAGGATGATGTTTTCAGATCTGCATTTCATCACATGAAGAGTTATTTCCTGTGCAATCCCTTCAATGTTGAGGAAGAGGGTGGAGGTGAAGAGGATTTTTCCATTTTGGTTAGCCAATTGATCCACATTGTGGATGATGAGGGGAGTCTTGAGTTGAATGGTAGGGAGTTTACATTTTTGTACAAATCCCCAGTCAATGCAAGAGATTTCTGTGCCACTATCAACAAGGGCACAAATGTCAACAGCTTTCATTCTGTGTGATGGGTTGATCAGGAAGATGGGAATTTTCATAGTTTTAGTCCTAGATATAACTACAGCAGCACAAGAAACAGGGGAAGATCATGTCAAAGGAGCTTCCGCATTTCAAAACCTAAAAAGAAGAATGCTACTTTTCTGACTGTGGCTTTGTCTTCCATTTTGACTAGGCCAGATTCTTCATTTTCCCAGATTTCAGCAGGGTTCTGGATTTGTTGGATTTTTTTAGGGGGTTCAGAAAAGTGAGGGCATTGGTTGGACAGGTGTTCTTTCTCTCAGCAACAGTAGCATCTCCCTTCTTTTTGGCAATAAGGCACTCCTCAAAGGTGAGTTTGCCAATTTTAATGGCATCAATGTCCATGGTATTAGGATCACACATAGGAGGAGGGATGTAGTGAGGGGCAAAGTTTGAGGTGGCAGGTTTTCCTCTGTAGTTGGAGGATTTCTTGGAATGGTTGGTAATTTCATTCACTCACTCCCATTGGGTCTGGAATTGGAGGACATGGTCATACCAAGTGTCAATAGAGTCAGGGATGGTGTCCATGGAGTAGATTCTCCTCATAAGAGGGGTGGGGATAGCATTGGAGAAATATCTGATGAGAATAGGGGAGTTGTCCTTGGAGGTGAGACCAGTGATGGCAGCTTTCTGTTGGAAGGTTGAGATGTAGAAGTTAAGAGATGGTTTGTATGTGCCATCTCTTTGTTGGATCATTTTCATGGTGGTTAGCCATGCAATAGCATCACCAATGGTGTTCTGGTGTTCAAAGGCTTTTTTAAAGTTGGGCCAGGTTTCCATACTTAGGATGGGGCCAGCAAGGGCAGCTGCATGAAAGGTTGCTGCCCAAGTGGCAGCAGTTCCTTTGGTCATATAGGAGAGGGGGAAGGCAATTTGTTTGTTGTCATTGTTATATATGTCCACATTGGTGATGAGGTAGAATGCTACTGAGTTTAGCCACACAGTGGCTTTGTTGAAGGAGCCATTATAGGCCTTAGAAACTCCAATGTAGAGTTTAATTGGTTTCCTAGTGGATATAGTGGACATCACTGGTGGGGCAGGTGGTGGGGCAGGTGGTATAGGTGGGATGAAGGGTGGAAGATATTCTAGCAAGAAGATGGATGGGGCAATAGGAGAAGGAGGTCTTCCAAAGGTTGGAAAAGAGGTGAGAGAATTGGAGGGGGATCCAGTGGTGGGTTCCACAGGAATTTGGAGAGAGGAGGAAAGTCTTCCTGTGAGGTCTTCTAGTTCTCCTGTGTTTTCTCACATGAGAAGTTGTTCATCTTTGTCAAAGGGAGAATTTAATCCTTTAAAATGAGGAAGATTTCTGGTTCAGGTGTTACGATTATCTTTCTTGCTCATACCTTCTTTCTCATCCGCATCGTCTGATGAGTCTACATTGACCTTTGTCCCTACCATGAGAACAAGACCCATTATTTACTCACCTTTGATGTCTCTGCCTCTCTGATACTTCTCCCTCTTTAACTTGTCGTCTCATCAACAGGACTATCTACTTCTCTGACTATTTCTCTCATAGTAGTCACGTGTCCCCACTTTCCACAATGTTCTACTAGCTTCCTCTTACCTAAGCAGTAGTACTTAAATACCCGCATAGCCTGTACCTTTTCCTTATTCTTGTTCTGCGCAATTACAGCATCAGTCTTGCGATTCACAGCTCGTTTAAGTTGTGACCTAGTCTTCTCTTTCCAAGAGACTTCTTTGAGGATGCAGTGTCTCTTCGTGAGTACCTCCCTCAGAGTAAGTAAACCCTTGACCTCGATGCAAGTCTGTCAACTCGCGTAACATCAAGAGTGTGGAAGTTGCTGGCTTGTCTAAGACCCCAGCGACTGGAGTGAGGGTTTATGGATTGGTTCAAAATGGTGGGAAACTATTCAAAGATAGCCTCAAAAAAGAAAGCTAGGCCTTTTGTTACACTTGCCTCAGGGGGAGAAAAGCATGAACACAAAGTCTTTGTAGATTCAAAAGTTCAAAGTGAAGTTTGTCAATGGTTTGTCCAAGACAAGACATAACAACTACTTGATAGTGAGTTGATGACTAAGTGAGGTTCAAGAGGGTCAAAGGGAAGACTAGAAGAGTGTAGATTGTGTAGATCTAGCTTGGAAAGAGTTCAAAATAAACTATGGGTTTATATACTGCTAGGTCAGTTGAATGACTCAGTGATGAGTAAACAAATGGAATGTCATGGAATGTCAGAAAATGCTTAGTAATAAATGGAGAAAGGAATTGTACAATATATGATGTGAGATAGTGAGTCATCAAGTATGAGTAAGTGGGCTGCAGGAAGACTGATGACTGTAAAAGTACAAGTAAAAGAGATGTCTGGTTCATATGCAAGAAGACGCATGTTACAATCATTTTTCTTGTTCACACCTTCTTTCTCATCCACACTACACACCAAGTATATTCTTCCTTTCCCCCTTATTATGAATGGGAGGATGACCACCTACTTACCTTTGACTACAATGCCTCCCCCATATTTCTTTCTCTTTGATACTTCTCCTCTCTACAGGACTATCTTCTCCTCTGACTATTTCTCTCACAATAGTCACGTGTTCCTATCCTTCCTTAAAGTTCTGCAACATTCCTATTAGGTAATCTGTAGTACTTAAATACTGGCTCAGCTTGTATCTTTTCCTCATTCTTGTTCTGCACAATTACAGTGTCAGTCTTGTGATTTGCAGCTCATCTAGTTATGACCTAGTTCCTTGCTTCCTTGTTCTCCCCATCTGAGACTTCTTTGAGGATGTTGTGTCTCTGGGTGAGTATCTCCCTCAGAGTAAGTAAATCCTTGACCTCAATGCAAGTCTGTTGACTCACATAACAAAAGAACAAGAATCTCCTTCAGTCTCTTCTATTCAGGAATAGGACCACCCCAGCCCACCCAAGATTTTCCCTTGATGCTCCAAAGGAATTTTTCAAGCCATCGAAGATCTGGAAGAAACCAGAACACTTCAGGACACCCAGAACCCCCTAGATCTAGCAACCACCCCCCAAAAACAATCCCCTGTTGAGCCTAGTCACTCCCCTGAGATACCCACATCCCTGTCCCCTGGAAAATGAGTAACAGCAGGAAAACCCTTTCTCAACCCAGCACTCCAACTGTCACCTAGAAAACACTCTCCTCCAGGGTTCTCAATACCCTCAACCAGTTCATCTGGTACCTTGACAAATCTCCCCTCATTCACGGTCGTCCCTACTACAATCCCTGCCCTTGCCCCCTCAGCACTACCTGCTCTCTCTGGCTCCACCATCCCTCCTGCTCCAATGAACCCATTGATGTTACTTTCCCTTCCTCCACCACCCCCAGCCCCAGTCAATCCTTCCATTCCCTCCACCAACCCAATGTATACCACTGCCAGAACTATGGAACTATAAGTGGCACTCCCTGCCAATTTCTCTGGAACACCTGAAAATGCCATTTGATGAATGAAGGTGATGAAGGCCTACTTCTCCATTAACTCCTCCATCTACACAGATGATGCTGAAAAGATCATGACCACCCTTAACAAAATGAGCAAAGGATGAGGAGTTCAGTTTGCTGAAATGTGGTACAATAAAATGACCAACATTGCCTTCCCTGCCATGGAAAAGACCTTTGACAAGTTTGCTGAGAACTTTGCATCCACCTTCCACCCCTACAACTTAGTTGAGACATCCAGGGATGAATTGTACAAGCTTAAACAATGAAAGGAGAAAAAGAAAACTGAAGATGGCAAAGAGGTCACTGACGATGGCTTCCAGACTTACATCACAAGGTTCCAAACCCTTGCCACCAAAGCTCAAATGGGAGACACCAAAGAGACTATAGCACACTTTGCTACTGGACTAGATCCCCAAATCTCCACCATGATCCTTTCCATGTCAACACCCCCAACCAAAATCTCAGAGTGGATTAACAAAGCTTGAGACTTTTACACCCAGAAAATGCATATCCTTGCCCTTTGAGGAGGACATGACCCAGGACATTCATCATCATCCTCTTCACACTCCACCCGTGACCCTGATGCCATGGACATGCACCTTGTACATCTAAAGAGACTCACCCCTTCAGAATGCACTCACTGCATCTGAGAAGGTCTTTGCTTCAGATGTTACAAAAAGGGACACAATGCAGACCACTGTAATGCCTATAGGGGATCCTCTCAGAATCAATCTTGACCACCCAACCATTGCCTCCAACAAGTTTGCTCCACCAACACCTCCACCCCTACTGTTGCTACCATCACTCCTATCACCCCCATGGACACTTACGTCCAAACCTTGATAACCCAGGGAAGAAGTGAAGAAGAAATTCTTCAAACCTTAAAACTTTGCTATAAGGAACCAAGAGAAAACATGGCTGTCACCACCACCTTTGATACAATCTCCTTTGAAGAGGATTTTTGAACCAGGAAGTTGCTTTGATGTCTTCTGTCCATGACCTAGCCCATGTACTAGTTGCTCTGCCCAATGAACGAACCATTCATTTTCCCATCAAACTAGCTACCTGAACACAAATTGTCAAAACCACCAGTGAGGGTTTGGAACTTTGTGATATAAGTTTGGAAACCATTATTAATAATCATTTTGCCTTCCTCAGTTTTCTTTTCCTCTTTTTGTTGTTTGAGCTTGTATAGCTCATCTCTAAATATCTCAACCAAGTCAAAGGGGTAGAGGGTGGATGCGAAGTTCTCCACAACTTTGTTGAAGGTTTTGTCTGTGACTGGGATGGCAGAGTCAGCTATCTTGTCATACCATATCTTGGAGAATTGAACTTCTCATCCCTTGCTCATTTTATTGAGAGTGGTCATGATTTTCTCATTGTCATTGGTGTAAATGGTGGGGTTGATGGAGAAGTAGGCTTTCATCACCTTCATCCACTGGATGGCATCCTTTGGTGTTCCTGAGAAATCAGCAAGGAGTGCTGCTTTCAATTCTGTGGTCCTAGTGGTGGTAGACATCAGGTTGGTCAATGGAACAAGGGGGTTGACTGGGGCTGGGGGTGGTGGAGGAGGAGGAAGTAGTGTTGATGGGTTTACTGGGACAGGTGGGACAATGGGGGCTGGGGGTGCAGGTGGTATCAACAAAGCAAGAGCAGGGGATGCAACAGGGATGGTTGAGAACAAGGGAAGGTTTGCTAGGACACTAGATGAGCTGGCTGAGGGTATTAAAAATGCTGTGGAAGAGCGTTTCCTTGGTAATGGTTGAAGTGCTGGATTCAGGAAGGATTGTCCTCCTGCTATTCTTTTTCCAGGGAATGGGGGCATAGGTAGCTTTGGTGAGCAACTAGGTTTGACAGAGGATTGTCTCTGGGGGGTGGTTGCAAGGTCTAGGGGGTTCTGGGGTGTTTTGGTTTCTTCTGGATCCTCAAAGGCTCAAAAAACTCCTCTGGGGTGTTGAGGGAAAATCTTGGGTGAGCTGGAATGGTTCCACTCCTGAATAGGAGGAACTAAAAGAATTCTTGTTCTTTTGTTACACAAGTCATTACACTTGTGTTCTCAAGTCTAGAATACTTACTCTGAGGAAGGTACTCATAAAGAAACACTGTGTCCTTAGGAAAGTCTCAAGGGTTATCTTGGACAGAGATCTAGTTGACATGTCATTCTCTTTCCTGTTGACACATTGGTCTCTATCAAGCCAACATTGTAAGTATTAAGGGCTCTGCCATATCCAATTCTCAACCAGCATAGATGCCATCAGAATGAATAACAAAGCAGCAGAAGGCTTGGCTTCTTGATAAATTGACATCCTTCAAGCAACTTGGTGGCTGTCGATATGCTCAGCAGTGGCCCAACCTCTATAACCAGTGGTTCTGGATGTGGCCAGAGCACCCTCTTGCATTGCCAGATGTGTCCTTAGATGCAACACTAACTGAAGAGCAAATTAACACCCTTGCAACTGCTATCATACAATGCCAGTCACAGCTCTGCTGCTGGTTGCAATGGCATGCAGGCAGTGGTACCAACCACTCTGCCAACAACAAGACTGCCAAAATCATCAAGAACATGTTGAAGTCAAAGACCCATAGCAGAAAGCCTTTGAAGATTTATTCCAAGCTCTACTTTAAGACACATATCCAGCTTAGCATGATGATGATTGCTGATATTACCAAACTTAGGAGCTGTATGAAAATGAGTCAGCCAAGATCAAAGAAGAGATCTGCAAGAATTACTTGGAAGAGAAGAAATGGGAGAAGAACAGAGCAACCCAGTCAGATGCTGGTGATATAGATCACACTGGATCTGAGATCGAAAATGGTGAGGATGACCAGGACTCTTGTCGCAGATAGGAATCTACACATAGTGATGAGTTCTACTTACTGATTTCACAGGCAGCAACATTGAGCAGTGCAGTCCTGCTCTTCAACGTGTTCTTGAGCATTTTAGCAGCCAGACTGGATGGCATTTTAGCATTTTAATGGATGGTCCCAATCCTATGGACCATATGAGTAACAACACCATAGCAAGGTCAGTCCCCTTATCCAACTGATTATCAATGCTCACCTTTGGTCACTGTTAGTCTCCATGTTGGAAGTACAAGCAATCACTGTGACTTTGCTGACATATATGCTGATTTCAATATGGTGGTCGTAGCAGCCTATGGCAGGTATTTGGCAATGGCCTTTGGTAAGCATATACTTGACTTAAGTGGAGTGAATTACTACTAACATCAACAGTCCACCATTTAGAAAACATACCATTGACTCCATGGCCGCTTACTATGGGTGGGCTTGACAGCATTGACAAAGGCATTAACAGGGAGAGTGATGAGAGTATTGATGATCAAGGTGATAGTAATGGCATAGAAAATGAAGAAGGGGTTGATGAAGGGAGAGATGTCAATGAGGGGGATGACAATGGAAGACCAAGTGTTGACCATAAAGGGGAGAGCCATCTCTCTGGAATTTATATCCTGCCCCTTTATTCAATCACATCAACACTAACAGCCAATCTTCCAAAGTTTGCATGTCTTGCAACATTGCTTGTACATGTCTTGCAACACCTCCACTGCAGCCACCACAAATCTTGTGGCATTGCTGACAACCATGGATTTTGCAAGAACCATGGCCCATCCTTTGATGTCCCCCAAGATGTACCTGAAAACAATGATGCCCACTAACTTTGTGATGCAGGCCACCATTCCATCAACCATGCCAGATCTTGCAATGTATTCAAACTACCATGGCATGACGTCAAATGCCATCTTACCTGGTACAACTCAGTCTGTCCAGTTTATCACCTCTGCATGAGAACGCACCCATGTAACACATCACTGCATGTCACAATTTTGCAACTTTCATGATGATTCGCACATTATGCCAAATGTACCTTGATCTCTTTCCTTA
The DNA here is from genome assembly GCA_038090075.1 of Xanthoconium purpureum. Lineage (NCBI taxonomy): Eukaryota > Fungi > Basidiomycota > Agaricomycetes > Boletales > Boletaceae > Xanthoconium > Xanthoconium purpureum. Next base: position 10,655 of record JBBPMA010000362.1, on the reverse strand, counting down.
TCATGAGGAGGAAACCAACTACTTACTTACCTTTGATTCACGTGTTTCTATCCTTCCTTAGAGTTCTACACCATTTTCATTAGATAATCCATAGTACTTAAATACCCACTCAGCCTGTATCTTTCTCTCATTCTTGTTCTATGCAATTACAGCATCAGTCTTGCAATCCACAACTTGTCTGGTTGTGACCTAGTCCTTTGACCCTCTATTCCTTAACCTGAGACTTCTTTGAGGACATTGTGTCTCTTTGTGAGTACCTCCCTCAGAGTAAGTAAACCTTTGACCTCAACACAAGTCTGTTGACTTGCATAACAGTGGGCACATCTCATCAACAACATTTTCCATGCTGAAGAAGTCCTGCTTGCACAGCCAGTCAAGCCTGCACCTCATGAAAGGGTATGTTACATTTGGTTGACAATAATTGATGAGCTAATGTCAGGTTGTACAGCTACAGGAACACCACTTCCTTAGGGTCAATTACAAGTCAACAGTGGACTGGAAGCTCTCAACTGACTATCTAAGATGCAGTCCACATTTCCGTGGCTGTGAACAGCATGATTGTGTCTTGGTCCACACCATGGAGAACAACCAGAGGGAGAAAATTATTGCTGCCTGGCTCCTATTCATGTTCAAGTACACTTTCACTGGCTGCACTCTTGACCTTGTGCTTGTCCAGCTAATGAATGCTTCAACTAGTCCACAATGTAGTGTGAATTGTAAGCTACATTTGAGATGTTTCCATTCATGCCCATGTGCCTCTGCAGAGATTATCTCCCTCAAGTTTGTTGTCTGGGAGGCATTGATTGCTCCCAATTTTTCACAGAATGGTAATTTCTTTCTAGTTGATTACATTGATGGGGACATGTTTATTTGTGCCCAACAATACAGCTTATGTTAATTTAAATTCATTGTATTTTCATTTTCAGATAGCATCAACAGATGCTGTTTCTACTCCCAGATGACTCTGAATCACATTCCTGGTGCCTAATATCCAGCTAGAAAATCCCCCAACTGGAGGGTGTGTAAGGTTTATTACTCTTCATGAGTCATCTGACTGCCTCATGGCCTATTAAATTATCATAGGGACATGAAACTTATTGTAAAAGTCCCTAATCATCATGTTCAACTGCAAATACATTGACATGATTTCACCTGGTAAGCTGATTTTTACCCCATTTCTGTTTCCATCTTCACAATCACCGCACATGCATCATGACATCAAATTGGCCAACTTATTACACTATAGCACAGGATCTCAAGGTTGCTGCTATCTGGGCTGTAGACTACACATACTGCCACCACCAAGATCTCATATAATACTCCCAATGTCAACATGTGTTGCCAGGCTACATGATAAGCAGTGTTTCATTGCATCACAACACAGTTCACATCTCTGCTTGGTTGACTAGCTCCCACCCTATTATTCATTGCCTCATTACATATCACAACAGGACCTCTATGTGTCAACACCAAGGGCTTCAGTCAGCAACCCACACCCCCTTCTGATCCAGGAAATTACCCACTCCATCACATCTCACATCAGACAAGCATCCAGGAGCAATTATAGCTGGTGAGTATTTGCCATCTGCCATATATAAGGGAGTGCTGTAGCCTTACTTAGAGCTGCAGGACATGCCAAGGAGTCCAAGTACAGCTTGTATTCAATCATCTTGAGACCTTTCTGCTTGCTATGCCTGCCCACCCTCAGCAGTCTCCAGAAGACTTTACCAATGCAGTTGATAGCATCACCAGCAGCGATGACAAGTCCCAAGCCCCAGAAGATGCATCTGTCTTAGGATCTAACACCAACAATGAGCTCAGAGCAATTTGGAAAGTGATTGTGGTGGACCCGACACCTGCCAATAAAGGAGCCACAGTTGCGGAGATGCAACAGGTGAGCCATTTCTGCAACAAGACTTCTATTCTTACATACTTTATCCAGGTCCTCTCAGAGACACAGCAACTTCTTGTAGATTTTCACAGGAAATATTGGGTTCTCCACAAGCAGAATAAACTACTCGAATCACAGAAGCCCAGCTGCAGCAAGAAGGGTGCATAGGGCAACATGACAGACAAAGAGCTTGCCCTCACCCTTAAGGCAGACACTGTTCAGTTTCATGGTCACAAGTACTCCATGACTCATTGCCTGTGGATCAACAGTGAAATCTTTCTGCTATCTGAAAACCTTGGTGTCAATCTCAACAGTGAAGAGTGCTGGTTGTCTGCTGCTCTATTGAGGATGGTGTCAAGACTGAGCTCTTTGCTTTTATTCCTCATGTTGATTGGCCATGGATGCCTTCACACTCAAATGGCTTCTTATTGTATCCAAGTTTTCCAAAGATGTTGGCAATGTTTGCTCCAAGATGGTCTCCAACATCAAGATGACTGCTGGTACCATCTTTGGCCTTCCCTTTGAGTCCTTCATGTGTGACTTCTCTTGGAACTCTCAGGCTGAATGCCACTTGTTGCTTGTCAATCCACATGGAAAGCACACAAAGTTCACCCCAGTGCTATTTCCCAATACAAAGGATATGCAACCAATGACATTCCTCAAATCCACAAAGCTTGCAAAGGTCAGGTTGTTTCAAATCCCAGTGGTGTTCGCATCTGACCTCGTTTCTACTAGATCTTGAAAGTAGCATTATTTGGCAAATTGTCCCTGTCTCAAAGCCATGCACCAGGCCTGAAGACTAAGGGCAAGATCTGGGGACTGTGCCACACTACCACAGGGATGATCCCTACTGCTGCCATTGTTGTACATAATTTGTGGTTGAGCCTTGGTTTACATTCACTAACAAAACTTACAACTTGAAGGGTATCTTTATACTATCCAGTAACAAAGAGCTGCTCGCCAAAAAAGAAAGACAAGACAAGCATTCCATATCATCAATACCACAACTTCTATTGCCAGTGCCTACTCTCCAACACTCCCTGGGCTCGAGAGGTCTTCCATTTCTTCAACAACAGTCTATTCACTGACAGCTCTTCCAGGACTACAGGGACAGATCCAAACCAGCCCATGCAGCCCAATGACTGGAAAGCTGAGTATGAGCACGTGACACTCAAAGGCAACTCAGGCTCAAATGCAGTGACCCCCCAGACTTCTGGCACAATGGTACAAGGGCCCACTAACAAAGCCATCCATGCAGAACAAAATTCAATTTCAGTTGCCATGCAAGATTTCTCCTGACAGAGCCAAGCTCCTGCTGTGCCCATTCCTGGACCCAATCCCACTGCTGCTACTCCAGTTTCCTTTTTTGTTCCAAATCCTACCACTGCTGTTCCTACCATTTCCATTCCTGTTCCTGTTTTTGCCACTGCCACTCCTGTTCCTGTTTCCACTGCTTTCATTCCTGTTGCTGTTGTTTCCATTCCCATGCCAGATCCCAGCTCCCCTGCCCATATTTCTGCCCCTATTCCCCCTGCAGCTCCCTCTGTAGCTGGTAGCCATCCCCCTGAACTCATGTTGCAACATCAAGCCACTGTCCTTGCAGGGGCCACATCAATCTCAGCCCCTGTTTCCACACTTGTCATTCCATTGGTTCAGATTCCCAGGCCAGGTGACCAAGAAACTGATGCTGCAGCTGCTGGGCTCACCCAGAAGAAAGCAAAAGCAAAATCCAAGCATACCAAGGTGGTTAGTGAGGCAATGGCTGAGGATAATGTTGGGGGCCATAAGACTCAAAGCAAGAAGGGTGCTGCAAAATGATATCCTCACACGATTTTAAATCTTTCCACTCTCATCTCCACCTTTCTGATCTTGGATCTCAGTTGGTTCAGTTTAGTTTCATTTTGATTTTGTTACAATATCTGAATTGGTCATTTGACATGAGATTCTGGATATATGATTTGCTTGTTTAATTTGATTGCACCCTTCAGTGAATCCACTATCATACTACCTCTGAGTTGTGAATAGCACATTGTCAATTGAAGTACATATTTTTGTTATTTTCCATTGCAACTTTTTTTGTCAAGCAATCATCATATCACTACATAATTTCAACTTCAGACAGCACCAACCACATTGCCAATCACAACCATGCTAATTTTCCATCAAGTCCTGTCTTAGACTCTGCTCAACATGCTCTAGATCCCAATGCACTTGTCAAACAATAAGATATAGTGTTTAAATTCCAGATTGTAAGCCTTAGTCTGATTCAGAGCTGGAAGTGGCACACTAACAAGATTCTTATTGGGCCATTGGTAGCTGGATTCAACTCATGCAAACCTTGCCATTCTCTGTGTGCCATTCCAGACTGAACCTGTTTATACCCCTAGCCAAGTCATTTTCACCCTCAAATTCTCTCATTAGCTGACACATTCTTTCTTTTTAGGCTCACCTGCCAATGCAACCTTGACAAAAGAGCATTTGCTCGATGACAAGAAATGATTCATCTCTCCTGATACTGTGGCTGATGGGTCTGATGCTGAAGAATTCAGAGGTCCAAGTCAATTCAAAGGTCCTTGATATGAAATTTGTCAGTAAGACAGACTTTCCATGTAAATTTCTGCTGTCATTTCACCTATCCATCTCAACTTGTCCTCAGCTGAAAAGCCTCTCCTGCAAGAGTCAAGGTGTCATTTCATTCTCTTCCTGAACCCCATACAGCATCATGAGGTAAGTATATTCAGTTTATTGTATATATCTCAGGCAAACATATGTACTCATGCACAATTGGATATGACAGACATACAAGCAAGCAGAAGCTCTTTCTGGATTGCTGAAGAAATGAACCTCTCACAGGATATCCACAGCTAGAGTGATCCAGTTAAACAACAACAAATGTCACTTTATTTCTCACATACTCACTTTCTGTCATATTGTCAATGAGAATCTTTGTCAAGTGATTCTTCAACAAGGTCTGGAGACAGCCAAAGCTTATTGCTTGTATGATTTCCAGATTATGACAAAGAGCATTCACTTCCTTCTCATCAACACCTACATCAAGGATTCTGCCCAAATGTGGGCATCTTTTCGACACCATGGGCACCATTCCCTGCATCAAGCACAAGGCCAGGCCAGCTAGGCTCTCTGGTGTGTCACAACCCAGTTGAACAACAACAAGTGCCACTTCATTTCTCATGTACTCATTTTCTTTATCATAGTGTCAACAAATGTCTGGTCAAGCAACTCCCCAATGAGGTCTGAGAGGCAGCTGAAGCTCATTGCTTCTACAGTTTCCAGATTATGACGGTGAGCATTCATTCTGAAATGTACTCCCTTCTTATCAACACCTACATCAAGAATCCTGCTCATTGTGAGCATTTGTTCAATGTCATGGGCACCATTCCCTGCATCAAGCACAAGGCCAGGCCAGCTGGACTTTCTGGTATGTTGCAGCACAGTTGAATGACAATGAGCACCACTTTATTTCTCACATACTCACTTTCTTTGTCGTAGTGTCAATGAGAGTCTGGTCAAGCAACTCTCCAACAAGATCTGAGAGGCAGCCAAAGCTTGTCACTTCTATGGTTTCCACAGAGAGCATCCACTCCCTTCTCATTGACACCTACATCAAGGATCCTGCCCAATGCAACCATCTGTTCAACACCATGGGCACCATTCCCTGCATCAAGCACAATACCAGGCCAGCTAGGCTCTCTGGTGTGTTGCAGCCCAGTTGAATGACAATGAGTGCCACTTCATTTCTCATGTACTCACTTTCTTTGTTGTAGTGTCAATGAGGATCTGGTCAAGCAACTCTCCAATGAGGTCTGAAAGGCAGCTGAAGCTCATTGCTTCTATGGTTTCCAAATTATAACAGTAAGTATTCACTCCGAAATGTACTCCCTTCTCATCAACACCTACATCAAGGATCCTGCCAATTGCAAGTATTTGTTCAACCCCATGGGCACCATTCCCTATGTCAAGCACAGGGCCAGGCTGGCTGGGCTCTCTAATGTATCTCTGACCAACATTCAGTGTTCACTGAGCATTCAGCTGCCTATACCACTGTCGAAGATATGGTTCAATGCCTGGCCTCATGTTCTCCAATGAGCTTATCAGTCATGAGTGCTTTACCTGTCACCCTGATCAGAATGAATGTCAAGCTGATGTTTCATGGACATGGTTTCATTGCAAGACAAGACCAACTTTGAGAAGCAATGAGTGTCAGACTACTTGAAGGTGAACATAAATCACAACAACCAAAAGAACAAAACAGTCACCAGCAAGGTTTTATGAGTAGTATCTTGACCAACATGCTTATTGTTACACGAGTCAACAGACTTGCATCGAGGTCAAAGATTTACTTACTCTGAGGGAGGTACTCACGAAGAGACGCTGCTTCCTCAAAAAAGTCTCAAGGGGAAGAAACTAAGTTACAACCCAGACAAGCTGTGGATCGCAAGACTAACACTGTAATTGCGCAGAACAAGAATAGAGAGAGTACAGGCTAAGCGGGTATTTAAGTACTACTGATTACCTAATAGGAATCTAGTAGAATGATGTGGAAGGTAGGAACACGTGACTATTACAAGAGAAATAGTCAGAGGAGTGGATAGTCCTGTTGAAGAGATGTGGGGTCAAAGAGAAAGAAGTACTGGAGTGGCAAGAGGATCAAAAGTAAGTAGATAGTTAGTCTCCTCCTCATGATAGGGAAAGAGATCTAAGTAGACATGGCATACGGTGTGGATGAGAAAGAAAGTATGACTGAGAAAGATGATCATAACACTTATTACCTCAAACTAACTCAATGGTGAACAGCTCTCTAGAGGAGGATTTGAATCTGAGCTCACTTCTCACTTTTGTTGGACTCTGGTTTGTATACCTTCCAATCATAGCATTACTTATATGCATTGCACCTCATTTGTATAGTTATCAGCTTGTACAATCGTTACATTCTACTAATATCTAATTGATTATTTGTGACAACCCCAATACCATCCTCTAATGGATTCCATTATAATTATAGGCTTGATTAGAAAGTTTACAGCCACTCCATACATATAACCAAATAATTTTGAAGGCCACTTATATATTTCAAGTTTCTTTCCACTCTCTCTTAACCATGTTTGAAGCCATTATATCCAACTGCTGCTAGGATCCATGGCGGTTGATTGGATTACTTCCACTGACATCTGTTCATTGTCAATAAATAAGCCAACCCCAACTCACTGTCTCCTTTCTTTCTGACCATTAGTTGACTCAACAACCCCTATTCCCAACTCATCCAACAACACCAGTCACAATCTCTGAATTGCCCCATTATTTGAGTGAGTAACATTCTAACTACTGACAACAGTGAACTCATCTGGTCCCCTCATATTCCAGTTCTTTTGCAGCACTCCTGTACCTGCCCATCCATCTGTCCCCCAATCTGGGCCCTTCCTCATTCCACCTGGACCCACAGTTGCTCCAAGTTTCACCCTTACATTTCAACTTTCTGGCACTGCCCTGAATTCGAATTACTCCTTTCTTACATTGCTACCCTCACCCCTCCCTCAATGACTGCACCTCTTGCTCTGCATCTGACTGCTGCCTCAATGACTGTGCCTTTCCTGTTCCAATGTCCCACCCCACCTGTCAGTCATGGTTAGTGCCTTGGACCTTGCTTATTCTATCTCAATGCCTAATGTCCTGTTGACAACAATACCCCTCTTCCTGAGTAATGGATGTTCTGTGTCAGAACTCCTACCTACTATAGCTATGAATGGTTTGTTTCAATTTCCATTGTATGAGCAGTGGAGAGGTGGCAATTTACAGTTGCTGGAATATTGGTATCATCACTGGTAGCTACAATACAGTTTCAAGGCATTTGACCACTTATAATGCATTTGAACTAGCAAAAGCCAATTGGATTGCTAACCATCACTTTGGAATTACTTAGACGAGTTACAAGGTAATTACAACAAGTTGCAATGGCATCTAATTAGTTGGAATGCTTTGGAAGCTCTTGGAACTCATGTGATGTCAGATCTGATATTTCCCCCATAGAAGTGTATTGGCACTGGCTTGGAGCTGGCTTCCGACCAAATTGTGAGAATTTTGGATATTTGTCAAGACCAGGTCAACTCCTGAACTATCTCTGGAACTTCTGGAGACTAGCTGTCAGACAGGACTTGGCTTCAGCGACTCAGAAAGGAGCGCTGCGCCCTTGCCTAAGTCTGGTCCTGAATTTCAGAACTCGGAGGTAACTTGGAGGTAATGACTTCAATGTTGCGCAGCAACGAAGTTGAGTAGAGGTCAGAGAAGAGTCAAAGACTCAAGCAGAGGATCAGAGGGGAGTGGTATCTTTGTTGATATTCAAACTGAGGGAATACATGGCTCAGGGGGTAGAGTACTTATACTACAAAGGTGGACAGGATTTGTCACGGAGGAACAGAGCTGAGTAATTATACAAATGCAAGGCTGCACACCAGCTGTTTGGAGATCAGACCTATGGCACAGGTTCATAGGATCGGTGGCTAGAATGCTACGAAACTAGTACGGATGGAGATAAGTGAAATGTAGAGTGATGAAATAAATCCCTGATAAGAATCTGGAGGTTAGGAGATGTGCCTTGATCGAAAATGCATTGGTGTTGGTGTCTGATAAATCCGGAAGTGACTTGGAAGACCAGAATGGACTTGGTCAATTGTGCAGGATATGACAGTATCCCCCCTTTAGGCCTGAACCCTTGAAGGCCAAAGTAAGGAACACAATGCAGAGTCGGAATTCGGAGTCTGAAAACATAACAGGGGTATAAAGTCCAGGGTGTCCTGTCTGCACTTCCTTCTCATCAACCATCACCATGTCTGACTTCTCCTATCTCCAAGATATCCGCACCTGGCCCGAAGAGTGCCTTGTTGATAATGATGATGACCCCAACGTGCTGTTCGAAGTGAAGAACGCGGAGAAGAGATGGCGCTGAGCGGCACACAAAGAGGCAGAAGAGCAGAGGAAGGCGGAGGAAGCGGAGGAGCGGAAGAAGGTGGCAGAAGAGGCAGCCAAGCATAAGGCTGCGGAAGAGGCAGCCCAAAAAAGGGTAAGTGCTTCATTGTCTGCCAAACTGTGCTGACTTTCGATAGGCTGAGCGAGTCCGGGCGGAGCAGAGCGCCAGACCAAGCAAGGGCAAGGGGAAGGCAGTTACACTCAAGGTGCTGGAGCTGGGGTGCCGGAGGTGTGAGGATAAAGGGTGGAAGTGTGAGGTCTCGACAGAGGGGAAGTCGATGTCTTGTGAGGCGTGTAAGGCTGTGAAGGGCAAGTGTGAGCGGCCAGGGATGGAAAAGGTGCCAAGGCGGAAGTGGAAGGCGGAGGATGATCAGGAGCGGCCGAACAAGAAGAAGGCTCAGTCAGAGGATATGGAGGCTGGAGGATCGAGGGTTTTGGAGGAGGGAGGTCCAGATTGGACCAAGTTGATAGGAGGGATCACGGACGCCATCAAGGCGTTGGAGGGGACAGTAAGGGCGCAGAACCAGCGTCTTCACTGCCAGAACTTTCTTCTGGACCAACTGGTCCAGTTGAAGGCAGAGGAGTTGTATGGGGAAGAATTGTCGGAGGGCTCAGAAGGAATTCCGGATGTGGAAGAGGAAGAGGTGGCAGAGTTAGAGGAGGAAAAGGCAGAGGAGACAAGGAAAGGGTTGAAGGCGGAGTTGAGGAGGCTAGATGAGGAGGAGGAGGAGGAGGAGGAAGCAGAGTCCGGTATGGATGCGGATGGAAGTGAAGTGTAGTGTAGTGTCCCCGCCACCTTCTTGTAAGATAAAGAAATTGATTGTAATTTTGGTCGCGTCACAAGCCAGCGTGAGGACTGGACTTGCCTGGATATCGGAGATGAAAGTTGGCAATGAGTTCTGAGGCATGATCAAGTTCAGTAGCCAGTAACCAAGATGTTTCTTCTTCAGTCCCTTTATATCCAGACCAGTGCACCAGGTAGAGCAACTTGCAGTTGCGTCTCCTGCGATCAATCTTAGAATCGAGGATCTTGGAGATTTCATACTCCGGTTCCCTGTCAACTTCAATCGGAGGTGGCGGAGGTTGTACGCGGTTGGGGATTGTGTTGGGGACAGAAGGTTCTAGTTGTGATACATGGAATACTGGATGTATGGCTTTCATGGTATCCAGAAGTCAGAGGGTGAAGGAAACAGTTCTGGCTTGAGCAATGATTTCATATGGTCCTAAGTTCCTTTCGGATAGTTTCTTAGAGGGCCGGGTTGATCGGAAGTACTTTGCTTTAACGAATACCTGGTCACCGACTTTGAAGTCCAGTGCCAGAATGCATCTAGCGTCAGCAGGTCCTTGATATTGCTTTTGCACATGTGCCATTTCTTCTTGGAGGAATTGATGGAGGGAATCGAGGTCGACGGAATACTCTCGAGCTTGTTCTGAGGTAAGGTCTTGTTCTGGATGGACGGAGATGTTCAGATGATAGCCTTTGTTAGCGAAGAACGGGGAGACACCGGTGGTAGCATTTGGAGCATTGTTGTAAGAGAACTCTACAAGCGGCAGGAGTTTGGACCAGTTGTCTTGCTGATAGTTACAATAGATTTGAAGGTACAGTGACCTCAAAAACCCTTTCCATACTAACCCTCAACAGTGGTGTGTGAAGCACACCGCCAACCACCATGGGAATCTCACTTAGGTCTGGTGGAGTTATAAATAGTACTCACTCTTGGCTACAGAAATGCTCCCTAGGTCATGTGATTTGGTTCACAAGTGGTGAAGATATGATCATTTT
>JBBPMA010000361.1:13655-27518 GCA_038090075.1 Xanthoconium purpureum | reverse complement strand
CCTCAGTTGTTTCCACCCTCTTTGGCAGTGGGTGAGTTGCCACATTTCTTACTTACTCTAATGCTCATGTATTGTAGTTTCAGTCTACTCTTGGATTTACTCTGGGACAGTTTATCCTCTGGTTACTCTGCTCTGCTTCCAAACCTTGATACTAAGTTCTTTCCCAAATCTGCCAGGCAATGAGGACCCTCTTCATATGTAACCCAAAGATGTACCAGTTGCTGTTTTCATAAGCACATAGTTAGGAGTCACTAATTAGAGCAATGACTCACTTGTGCCTGTTATATCTTAGGTAATCTCATGCTGAATCCCATTCTCTTCGAAGGAGAATAACCTTTAACTTTTTGACTAAGTCATGCCTGTTAACAGATGCTCTTTCATCTCTGGAGATCCTCATACACAGCCCATTTTATCAGCCATCTTGAATGCAAAAGGGATTGTGGTTATAACTGTTAATGATTCAGCACATGGAAAATGGCTGAAAGTATGGCTTACTCTATTCTTTTATCTGCATTTGCAGGAGCCGGCATTTCTGTGGCTTTTGGCATATCTGATTTTAGAAGCAAGCAGGAGATTCCAGGTGTTTCAGAGCTAGCCAAGATGAAGCTGAAAGACATGTTCCAGCATTCAATGATCATGGCAAGTGTGATGGAAGGTAACATGAAATAACTGAGCGTTATCATTTGTTTTGCAGGATGGCAATCAAAGACTGCTGTTTAGCTGGTTCATCGCATCCCTGGCTTGAAAGACTGAGGAAGCTCAGCTGACAGCATTCCATAAACTTCTGAAAAGGCTTGATAACCATGAAATGTTAGTGTGGGTGTATATGCAGAACATTGATGGCCTGGAACAGAAAGCAGGCCTAACAATGTATTACCAAATCCAAGGAGAAACTCAATGTCAATCATTCAGATGCATTCCACTGCATGGAAGTATTCAGTACCTGTACTGCCCAGCCTGCCAGTTTGTAGAGGAAGGGAAAACACATAAGGGGAAATTAATGAAGGGAGAATTCCCAGTCTGCAGTTCCTGCCAGAGAATGCAAGAAGCAAGGAAGAATGCAGGAAAGCATGTGCTTAAGATTCCAAGCATGTTTTCTGATGTGGCATTATATGGTCAGGAACATCCTAATGCTCAGTATATCTCAGAATTTCAAATAAAAGATCTTTTTGGAGGACTAAACATAGATCTCTTGTTGGTGGTTGGAACAGGCATGCATGTCATTGGAATTCAAAGAATAATTCAAGAGTTTGCACAGTGAATTCAGGAGAGCAGACCAGGTCTTGATTCTAGCCCCTGAATCATTTATCTCAGTTTGGACTTCAAACAGAAAAAGAGATGGAAATCTGTTTTTGACTCATTGGTGCAAACAGATTGCCAGATAGCGGCCAACACATTGTTGAATGCCATGGAGGAAGAAGAGGTTGCAAAGGAGGATCAAGGCTGTCCAAAATGTCCAGAATGTCCTTTGAGTTCTCAAAATGATCACAAGGTGATATTCCATCATGGAGCATAAATAAACAAGTTTGACAGTGGTTCTTGCAGTGCACCAAGGATGGCTGGTGTGTAGACACATCAGATACCAAGATGGAAGAAGTGGGTCTTGCCTGGGGTTGTGAAGCACTCCTTGAATTTCACATGTAGCACATCATAAACATTATATGAGGTGATTCAGAGATGATGGAAGCCTTGGAGTCACTCAAATTAGCCATCATCATCGTCAAGCATGGTGGAGGCTTCCAGCTGATAGAATTTCACCTCCAGAGATTAGATGAATTGAAAACAAACAGTGTGGATATAAACTTACACTTGAGCTTCTTATGAACTTGCATCCACTTCTTGGGTAGAAAGATGGAAGAATGAAGTATAACATGGATGGGGCTGCTTCCATTCATGACAAAATAGGAAACTCAGGACAGGTTTATAAAAGTGGACTTGGTGCATAGCTTATTGAGACAAGATGTGACAATAGATGCATGGAGGGAAAATTTGCTTTCAGGACTTCCTGTAGTCAGAACACCCAAGTATTTAATAATTGGAAAACCCAGATTCAGTTGGAAGTCTGATGTGGTAGAACCATAGAGTATGTAGAACAGTCAATCTGATAGTGACATTATGAGGTGAATTAATATTTGTTCTGCTTCTCTTTCACTGCCCATACCCTGGGCTGAGTGAGTTTGGGAGCAGGTCATAGTTTGGGTCTTTTACCAAGGCATGCCATTGCCATACCATGTATGGCCATCTTGGGACCTTGTACTCGATCTGCAGGAAGGATGGACAATTTCATGTGAGCATATTCTTGGTGCACCACATGCGATTATATTTGCTGCAGGGTATCCAAGCTAAGGGGTCAAACTTTGCCAACAGTTGCACATGAACCCTTCTGGCACATTTTATGGAAAGATTTCTGATGAGATCTAGACAGGAATAACAGTGTGCCCTTTTGAAGTTCTGACCAGCATGCATCAGAACAGTCAATAGGAAAAAGTAATTGAAGTGCAGCAGCCACTTATCTGGAAGAGAGTGATGTGCTGGATGATGTGGAATGGAAGTTCATGTCCTCTATATAGATCTTCTATGCCATACTTGTCTTGTTTTCTATTGAGCCAGTGGATACAATTTAAAATTCAGCTTCTCTCTTCAGGCTCTCACTATGAAGACATTTTTCCTGGATCCAGAATGATCCAGATCTCACTCTCAGGCTCTTGTGCATCTGTCATCAAATCCTTGCCTTTTCAGGTATTCCTGTGTCCGAAGCAGTTATGTTCTGGCCTGGCTTGGCCTGAGTTGACTTCCAATAGCTTGTAAAGATCTCAAGCCAGGCCAAAGGCCAAAAAGTTGGCCTGGTTTGTGACTCAAGCCTTAGCCCAGAGTGAGCGTAGGTGTCTCAAAAATGCTGCAAGGGTTGCCCAAATAAGGCAAGTCATGGCTCACTGCTAGTTGAGCTCAGGTTCAAGTGTGCATTTGTCCTTGATTGACTCTAGCACTGCTGTCTTTGCGTATCGCATTCTGGGATTACTCCTACTCCATCTCCAGTCCATTTATACTGTATCTGGCATGTCTGATCCAACAGGTTCAGCCTTGACACAACTGTATGATTTGATAAGTTGTTCTTCTAGTACTGACACTTCTAGGGTTCAATTTCATTCATCCACATCGATGGGGTGGATCAACATAACCTGTGGGCAACCTGGGATGATAGAGATATGGTGTGAATGGCCTATGTATGTCTGTTGTTGAGTGCTTCCACTGTCCATGCTGATTTATCTTCTATCCAGCTAGCAGATTCATTTTGACTTGTTTCAAGTCATGGCACACACTGCTTGTCACACCATCCATCTGGCCTCGTATCTCATTATATCCAGCACCATTTCCACATTTTGGCAGTCCAAATCATCCTCAATGTTGCCCAGCACCTCCAACTTACCTCTGTGGCCTCTGGGCCCTTCATTTTGACATGGTGCATCTGTTCTATTAAAGCACTCATTCCTAACACCTTCAGGAAGTTCTGGATTAACCTGGTGATCACCTGGTACAGCCACTGTATCATCCAGCTCATTCAGCTTGTCTGGAGCCCTCTTAGGTGAATGTTCCTCCTTCCCTTGCTCCAAGGGCTCTCAGATTTGTTCTAATTTGTTGTGCAGCTCCTTCATCCTATTCTTATGGTCCTTGTCATGCCCTAATACTACTGATCCATGTGCTTTGTCACCTGGATCATCCGGCTCGCCTTGAGCCTTCCTGCCAAGTCTCCTTCAACTTCTAACTGTTTGTTGAGCTGTTCTGACGCAGTTTGCAGCTCCCTCAGCCACTTCACAGCATCCTGGTCATGCCTTGATGCTCCCAATGCATCTGACATGTCCATTTCAGCACCAGTAAGTTTATTTTTGGAGCTTGTTGACTCTTTCTCTCTCCCTTGAGCTTGACACTCAGGAGTTCATTTCATTGTTTTGTGCATTCAGCTGAATTTTCAGGTACCTTGGGTGGTTCAGGTAAGTCATATTGTGTGTTCTTGAACTGTCCTAAACACTGACATTCTTCGTCTTCAGCTAACAGCTTCAGCAGCATGAGTTGTGACTCACCACTGCCACTACTTATTGCACCATCACTGATACCTCATCCATCATCCTTGATACCTCTTCCCATCCCTCTATATCTGCAGTACTGCCATTTGGGTCATCAGGTGGAAAGCTCAACAAGTGACAGAAGGAGAATCTGAATAAGTGTCAAGATGTAGTTGATTGGCTGGTGACAGACAGCAGGGAGTGGGGCCATGGTGAACACTGTAGCATAGACAACCTAGTACTAGCTATAGGCTGCTATACTTACTTTTGATCTCCAATTTGATGGCATGGGCCCAAGCCAAACACAAAGCCTTCAGATAAAACAGGAGTACATAGTGGACTGCATTCAGGATACATTCCATTCTGGGCCTAACAGATAGAATCAAAGGAAAGCATACCAAAATGTTTGTCAGGTGAATGTATTGTAGTCCCTCTAAATGAATGGTGTGAGCATCATCTCATGTTGTGCTGGCTTAGGGTTGTCTGATTTGGAAAGTCATGGCTCAGCTGTGGTGGTTGCTCTGAGTCTGTCTTGGAACATGCAGCTGCACTCATCCTTGGTCGACTCTAGCACTGCCATCTTTGCATATCACAGTTTTTGAATGCTCCTGCATAATATACAATGTGTCTGATCAGGTCAGTCAATCTGTGTGACTGACATCTTCTAGATTATGTCTTCAATCATCCTTAATGATGTAATGTGTCCTGATTGATGTAAGGTTGTCTGAGATGGTTGGAAAGTGGATTGGATGGCCCAGGTATGCCCATTGTTGTGTGCTTGTGTCACTCGTACTGATTCACTTGTATCTCAGCTGGTGACTGTGTGTGCCGCTTGTTGTGCCACTCTCCCGGCCACTATTCCTATTGTATCTGATGTATTCAATGCCATAGGCACCATTTAGGCACCTCCAATCATGCTTGATGGCCCTTGTCACCTCCTGATTGCCCAGCTGGCCTCCTGATCCTCTAACTCCACTTGGTGCATTTGTTTCGATGTTGCTGTCATTCTCGTCATTTCTATGGCCTATACCATTGCATCCAGTGCCTTTGATGATGTTTCTGCTGTCCCGAATACTCTTGATGACCTTCAATGCCTCTGATAGGTCCAATGGCCCTCCTGGCAGCCTATCTCAATGTGGGGCATCTGTTTCATCAGCGCACTTGTTACTAACACTCCTGGGACATTTAACATTGCTCTGGACATCATCTGGCATGGCTGTTTTGCTGCCCATGTCACATGGTCACTCAGGAGCTTGTGGTGAGTTCTCCTCACCCTGTTCTGAATGTTTAACAGCTTCTTCAGCATGTATCTTGTGTCCTTGTTGCAGATTGACACTCCAACATGTCTGTTTCACACTCCGGGTGATCTAACTTGCCCTGGGCTCTCCAGGGTAAGTCTTCTACTCCCTCTTGCTCTAAGTGTTCTAACATGTTTCACAGGTTGTTTGTCACATCCTGACCATCCTTGTCATCTTCTGATAGTGCTGACATGCCCACATGGCCACCAGTAGCTGCTAATCTTCTCTTTCTCTCAAACTCAACTCTCAGGGGTTTGTTTAGTTGCTGCATGGCTTCGTTGGGTGGTGGTGGAAGCTCTGGAGGACCTCCAGGTATATCATCAATAATCTCTTCATTGCGCTAACAGTGTTCTTCACCAGTCATTGTTGATCACATGCACGTCAATGGGCTTCCTCTTTTCCCCTCAGTAGTTTTGTTGTATAAAGACTCCAACCCTCATTGCTCACAGTGTTGCTCCCAATTTCATTGCAAGTGCTCTCTTTTATTCAGTAACTGGTGCTGCCGCCACCTGCTCCACAAGCCAATCCACCCATAGATGTGGAACTGCCAAGTTGGATCATACTGTCCCTGATGCTGCCAAGCTGTTTTCCATCCTGCACCCACAATCTTTTTCCTCTGCATCTGCCGCCAACCTGCCTTTTCCAGCCTCCTTGGACTTTGGCCCTCATGCCAAACTGCTACTCTACATCTGTGCCTGAAATGTACCCAGGCTGTCAGGTATAGGGCCAATCCAAAATCATTGCTCACAGCAGCGATTCAGTGGTAATGTTGATATATTATTTATAGCTACAAGACACTGACAACGTATGAGCAGCCCTTGTCTTCAAGCTGGAGAAAGCTACTACCTCTTGTGATGCACATACTGGGCAAGAGTGCTTGGCATGGGCTGAGCAAGCCAGATGCTGAGAGGGCTCTGCTCAGGTGCAGCATCACATCTGCCCCATAAAACCGAGCAGTATATTTTACAGAGGCTTAACATGAGACAGGACATCCTGCTCTATGAGGAGATCAGACTTTTAGAGAAGTGTGGTGGTTGGGGAAGATGTACATGAGGAGTGCCTTGAGGCAACATCTCCCTCTCTGTCCCACAATGTAGTCAAAGTTATATACCACCAAGGTTCAAAGCTTCTTTTTTTTCCCATTGCAGTGTCTGGAGTCCTACTCATGTAACATACACGGACTTGTCTTAGGTAGATTCAGGAAGCTGCACAAGCTATGGAAAGGGCAGTTATAACTCCCACAAGTTTTGTGGTGGGGGATTTGTGAACATGGTGAAAATATATTACTTGTTGTGGAGTAATTAAGTGACACATTCACTGGTCTCAAACCTATCATTCCTACCACCTATCATTCCTACTACCATTAAGTCTAGACCCACCAATGGATAATGAGGCTTGATTCCAGGACAAACAATGCTTGCTGTTTGTCAACATTCTGAACATTGACGGTGGGGCAGCTACACTATATGTGTTGAATGGTGGCACATGACCATCAACTCCCCAAGTGGGGGACTTCTTGTACGATCTTTTGACAACAAGCTTCTACATTTATCACTTCAACAGCTGGAAGAGTTCACTTCTGGAAGATGTGAAATGCCTTCTGTGGCATCCAAATGGCAACAATGCCATCACATCATTCACTGGGCATGCCATACTGTACTGGATGCTGGCAATTCGCAACCAAGGCAAACTGGAGCTTGGTTTCCACACAATGGATGTGCTCCTCAGTGAATTTCAAAAGTTGTTGAACCCCAAGGAGTTCATGGTGGTGAGGATGCATTTAGCGCAAAGTAAGTTGGACTTTTGCCTCAAGTGAGCTCATCATGGTGATGACAACCATCCAAAATGAAAGGTCACAGTTGAGGAATTTGGAGATAAGGATGGTAGTCACAAAAGACAAAGTGAGTTTTCACAGCATTCCAAGTGTTTTCTCAGAACCATGGACCCACAGCTGTTACAGAACATGCATTTATAGGAACATTGAGAGATACCAAGGAACCGGTAAATAGTTCTTTCATTTCTGAATTTAAAGATTTAAAAGATACACCTTTATTTTTACCAATTTTGATTGCAGTCACAATTTGTACAATCTCCACGTGGATTTTCGGTAGGCACAAGGAAAATAAAATGGCATGCAGGGTACAAAACATATGAGCCATTTGTGGGGAAAGGACTTAAGAAGGTGAGTATTTATACAATTATTATGGTACCAGAGGTTGAATATGGTATGCAAGGATATGGAGGGTTCTTTGGTGAATGAGATGGCAAGAAGCCCTTCCATGGAGCATTTCGGCTTGGAAAGATGCAGCTCCGATGATCCTGAGGCTTTCTGGGTCAACAATTTGCTTATCAAGCTGGAACTCGACCACATCCTACAAATGCCAACTGAATACAATGAGAAAGATGTTATACATGCCTGGATATGGTTTACAGGACGCATACAACAATATTTGGCACAATTTACATCCATTGTCATCCAAGGCTGAACACCCACTTTTTCTCTCAGATTCTCAAAGCTTTTTTTGGCTTACCAGGTTGGAAACCTTGGCCAATGGTGTCAATGGATGGGCGGGATCCATTTTGCTGAGAGCAGGGAAGCTCCTGATATTCCTTACCATGAGGTAACAATGCTAGACAGATTCATTGACCTTGCTGATGACCCCAAAGTTTGTGGGAACTTCCTCAATGCCAAGGACGGCAACCCAAACCCTCCACAATGGATACAACCTCTCCTTGACTCAACGATGGCATGGAACCAGACCATGCACCTCCACTTTGTGAAGACAAAGTCAAAGTTGAAAAAAAAAAATGCTAAGGTCAAGGTTGACATCAGCAGACCAACTGTCATACGATCTTCGACGTGGACCTCTCAGGGATGGCGACTCCTCACCCATGCAGGATTCATGACTTTCTCACATAACGACTGTTGTGGATTCTGCACATATGTGTTGTAAAAGGATGGGGCCAAGAATTGGATGGTCATCTGCCCCAAGAAGGGCATCTGTGCAAAGTCCTTGTCTGACTTGCTGAAGATGATTGATCATGCCCTTAAGCAGTCTCTGAATGGTCATTTTTCAAATGCCGACATTGCTATGGTCTGGCTGGAATTGGGAGACACCATGTGAGTTGCAATTATTTCATTTCCTTGTCTCCTGACTGATCCATAAACTTTATAGGTTTCAATCTGCATTAGTCTTCCACTGTGTTTACACCCCTGTCACTTCTGTTTTCAGTGGGGGATATTTCTACAACTACCAGACAATGCACCTCACTCAAGCTGCATTATCAATAAAGGAAAAGGACTCTGTCACCAATAATGATTGACCTGGGTTTCATCGCACTTTGTGTCAAATGCTCATTGTGCTTTGGTACCAAACGGAACCTCATGAGTGTCTTGCACCCAGAGTAAATGAACAACCTAATGGACAGTGTCCCAGGAATCATTGGGAAGAAAAGTTTTCTTAGCCTGATCTTGATATAACTGGTCAGAGGGCAATTCCCACTCTAAAAATACCTCCAGTGTGGAAGAGAAGGAAAAGGCTGAATTAGCATTTGCTCGTTCCATTGCTAGGAGCCTTCTTAAGTGGCTCAACATGATGGCCCAACAGGCAAAGGCATTTGTTGAACAGAGCCCATACTATTCTCCTGGTATGGAACAGGTGACTCTTCCCACCTTGGCCCACGGAACCCCGGATGCAATATTTCCTGACATGTAAGGGGTCTTATAGTATTACCATTGTTTTTTCATAGTTAATAATCAAACTAGCAGACTCTAAGATGTAATGGAGTGACAAATGGAACCAGGCTATATCTAGGAGAGCATTCTGGGAGTTCCAGAAGTTCCGATGGTTCCAATCCCAGCCTGCCTTGAAACACTTCTGGATCACAGGTGTGGGTTTTATCTGTGGATCTGGTGATACCTTCATGCCCTATATGTGAATGGTTGAAAGATGGCATAGAATTATATGCTTTTCACTCCTGGCAGCTCCAGGAATCTGGAATCAGAATGTTAATCCCAATTCCCTTCCATGAAGGATGAACGCAAGACTACAAATTGAATGGAAGTATATGTGCTTATTTACAACAGAAGACAATGGTATCATTGATGTGGTAATGAGGTAATAAAAACAACAGGAACAAGAAACTATATGGTTTAATGACTTTGAGAAATCTTCAGGCCCAGTTGTGCAACTTTGGCCTCAAGCAAGTTGATAGTCGACAAAAGTTGCTGCTTCTCTTGTTCTTGCACAACAAGCTTCTTCACCAGCTTCATCATCTGTGCTTTAACTGCTACAATTTCCTGCTCCTGCTTTGCAACAATGTCTTGCAGAGGATTTTGCTGAGATGTAGTGCCTTTGCCTCATGGGCGCCGGATGGAAAATACACCTTATATTATTCTTCAGTCTGGGGAATACAGAATGAAAACGTAGTGCAACTAACCTTTGATGTAACAGCATGTCTTCTGCTTAACACACACAGTGCAAGCATGCTTTTCATTCTGGGAGGCTGATGCTGACACCAACTCAGGCTCCTTGATGGTTGGCCATTTGCATTTGAAGCCATGATTCTTGCAGGGATCACAAACCTGCAAGATTATTACATGGCCTGGGATTAACTACCCTGAGCTCACCATGGGTCCTTTCAGTCCTTCCAATGCAACTGTGGGATCCAGCGTGTCCGCCCTTGCTTTTCCTTTGGCACTGGAATGTTTTGATGGACCAGGAATGGGTTCTTCTTCTTCTTCATCGCTAACAACAATGCAATTTGAAACAAGTTTCTTCTTTTTGCAATGCTGAGGGGAATCACCTGATTCCATTGGGCATTTCTTGCTGATTATTACCACTGTAGGCATTCCTTTATTCCTTTGTGCTTTGCTCGCCATCGCTCCCTCACTGTTGCCTGCTTGGACAAGGTGATCAGTCGCATTGCGTTTAGATCCTACAGCAATTTTTCTTGAGTGCCTCTGTCAACATTATGGTGCGGCTTGCTCATCTGCATTGCTTTCCGTGGGATCTTGTGCTGGTAGCTTCAGCCTCACTCTCCATTTGGTCCTTTGTGTGGTGTTTGGCACGTCAGGTATAATTGTATTGGAGGTGTTAGAAGGCTATGGGGCTGGTGAGAGCTCTTTCAAACTTACTAGGTAATAATGAGCATTATACATGTATAATGAAGCACCAATTGGAACTTACTGGAAAGTGGAAGGTTTTTCCACCAACAATCCAATTTCTCCAATTTCAGCAGGGGCAGCGATAAGTTGATGTATTCCAGCACCATGATGGTCAAGTCTTCTGGACACAGATCTTCGAAACAGAGAACATCCATGTTCAGAAGACTGCTGTAGTACCTGGACAACATGGCTTGCAGGCTTCCGAGAAGCATGGGTTGTGGCAAGTCCATGCTGGATGGCTCAATGGAAAGCTGCAAAGGCAAGAAGTTACATTTACTCTTTGATAGCATCTGGATATCAGAGACCATGTACCAGTTTCCATTCTAAATTCTCCCTTATTTACAAAACCCAAGTGTCCCTTGGCCCCACCAGTCAAGGAGTGATGGTGAGTGCTGCCTGTATGCATGCTGATACATGAAGAGCTTTCTCGTCTCTCTCTTGTCATAGTACTGTTCATCTTCATCTCTGCACTGGAGGGTCTGGTGCTGGAAAAATAACCCACTAGATTGTACTTACATTGAATATAGACTATGCTGTGTTTCATTGTCTAATTATTTGTAATATGGAGCCTCAAATATATCAATTTTGATTAAAAAGAACCTTAGTTGAACCAGAATCCAGTTACAAAAACACCTATAAATTGCAAGTGGTACAAATATGTCTTTTTCAGGGTCATAGATAGCAAAATCACAATGGTTGTACCTAAAGCCTTGAATTGGAGCGCCAATGTGGGCTCTGAGTCCAAACTGGTCTTCTTGCATGCAAAGATCCTGCATTTCAGCAAGAGTGACAACAATATTGGAATACCTGGCAAGAATCTGCTGGATGAACTGTTTTTGAATGAGAGAATATGGGGGCCACCCTTTGTAAGCATTGCACTTCTTGCAAAACTCTATTCAATGTGGAACCTGATTGCATCCAGTGCCAAGTTGTTTTTCTTTCTTTAGTTCCCAGCAGTGTGATAGTAAACTAGCTAGGGGAATGCCATACCTGCAAGCCCTTCCTTGGTGAAGATTTTGACAGACAACTATATTATAGTCAGGCATATATGCATAGTTGATGCACAATAAGTCTGGATCCTCAATAAAGCAATTGGAAATTGGTGTTTTGTGTATGTTCCGCTTAATCATGGGCTCGCGAATCTGTCTGGCTGCTCTAACATGGAATTAGTGGAAATTCAAGACAACTACAAGAAAATACACACTTTCCCATCTAAAGCAAGTGACAAGTACATCCAGGGACTTTTGCTAAGTCAATGTTGAATGTGAGTTTCATATAAATGTCAGCATTGGTTGCTGCAGACATGGCAGAGGATTTCTTGATGGTTTCATGCTTCTCACTGTTAAGCACAAATACAAAGGTGTCTTTGCTTGTCCCAGAATCCAAGTCAGTGACCTTTGAAATGGTAGCAGATTTAGAAGATTTAATTTCCTTTCAATATCCTAGTGCTTGCAAACCTGCTGGTTGGAGGGTAGGTTTTACAGTTGAACTGGATGATAATGGATGTAGAATCCCACTATCATCTGAGTCTGAACCAGAGATAGTATTCATTTCTTCATCCAAGTCCACCTCCATGTTGGAGTCAGATTTCAAGGGTGTGATCCAAGTAGGGTGGAAATCAGCTTGAGTACTGTAATGTGGGTGCTTCAACCAAGAGATAATGAGAATACAATCAAGAATCTGTCACTTCCTACTATGTTTTGACAACATGTTGAAGTTGATAGCCGCAGAGTCAAAGGTTGATGCTGATATCACATCTATCATTGATTAGCATATTCCACTTAGGCATTACAAGTGGTCAAACAAAGCTTGTTGTTTACCATCCTTGACATCATCATCCCTCAATATATTTGTTTCATGGCCTTTTCATCCATCACCAAAGTTCCTAGGTCTGACTTCAATATCACCACCATTATTTGAGTCAGATGGTTCATTGGCTAAAATAATATGCTTAGTTGGGTATCAATAAACAGGAGTTACATGAAATCAGAGTATCTTGGGTCAAGGCCACCATGTCAGGATCATCAACTGCTAACCTCTCTATTTCTAGCTTCAGCTTCACTTCAGCCAAATGATTTTCCTCCTCCAATGGTTCCTTAGTCTCCATGTTGACCTGGATTGCAATGCTTTCCAAAATGTTTTGCTAACCTAATAGCCCAAGTTCAAAACATAGGAAGCTTTTTAAAGCTAACAAGATTGACTGGGAAAAACTATAAGCATTGTCTGAGACTCTACAAAGCCAGGTTTGAATCAACTATAGCAAGAAAAGTCAAAGAGCATGCTATGGACTCACAGATGTATATCAGACTGATCAGTGTCATATAGAATGGTGCAGACTTTAAATGGCTCTCCTACTTCAGTGAAGGCCAATCCAACACTATTCTATAAGCCTTTAAGACAGCTCAAGGCCCAGCTAGGTTATGGGATCAAGACATTTTATAAGGCAGATAAACACCAGTAACATATGATTTGATTCAATTCCAAAGAGTGGTTGTCATTGCTGGTGCAGGAACACATTGGATTAGAACAAGCATTTTGGATTGTCAACTCAATGTTTGTTTGTAAATTGGATAGCTTGCTTACTGACCTGGGACTTCTACTTTGCTGAGCTTTACTTTGCACTTAAAGTGTGAACACAAATGCAGGGACCTGGTAATGTGTGATAACAAGGACTCCAAGTCTATTGATCCAATCAGTGAACAGCATCATGAATCTAACTGCCAATGGATACTATACCCACCCAAAGATGGCATGCTGTTGGAGTTACTGTACTGTTATTATTGGTTCATCAGTGCCCTTAGTATTGCTGCAGCTCTGGCTAATTACTGACTTGAGCCGTAGTCACACCATGGCTAAACATCACGAGGTTAATATTTTAACAAGAAGGTTATATAATGCTTTGTCAAGGCTACCATAAATATAATGCAGGTTATAGTGTAGATAAGACATGGTATGCTCTTGGAGTACTTTGTAGTGTGAACCAAATATAGCAAAAAGCAGTGTGTTTCCAGTGTTGTGCTTGACACCACTTGTATACTATGTGACAATATGTGGCAACCAATGTCAAATTATCTTAGACTTGCTGGAATTTACAATTGCTGGCAAATAGAACTGCTAGGTATGTATATGTGATAGTGATAATAGTGGCAACTCAGTCTGGTAGTCCAAAGAACCACACAGAACTTCATCTGTTCAATTGTAGAGTCAATATGGTCATAGCAGGAGACTTGTCACATTCACCTATGTCTAGCAATAATGCATAGGAACTATCCTCATTTTCCCAAATGATACTGTAACTCCACAAGACATATATTGACCAACAGTCACATTATAAAGA
>JBBPMA010000361.1:887-13645 GCA_038090075.1 Xanthoconium purpureum | reverse complement strand
GAAAAGTTGGAAAGTTAATGTTTTTCAAAGCCATTGATGCCTCTTGTCTTAATGGTGATCTTGAAACAACATATCCATCATATATGATGCTCCCCTTGAGTGGACAAATTGAAAATACTGGGCCTGTATACAATTAGCAACCAAATCTACATACTACAAAATGTCTGTTTCCAATATGAATCAAGAAATATGTGTGACATCATCACCAATGTAATCAGTGCATAGGGCATTGGTACTCATCCAGGTTCTTGAAGAGGTAGAGTTGGTGGTACTCCTTAGAGTCATACTACTTTCCAGCCTCTGCAATCTCCATCACAATCATCTTGCCCTTGGATGTAAAGTACTTCTCCTAGACCTCCTCTATAATATGTTTTGTGATGCTCAATTGCTTGGGACTGTGTGTAAAGATAGCAGACTGATATTCTGCACACATGCAAGGATCAGGAAATGTGAGTGATAGATTGCCTTCATGATGTACATAAACCAGTATTTGCACCTTGTCTATTCAAAATTGTAGGATTGTGCATGTGATAGAAGAACTCTGCATGGGATATATCAGTTTTGGATCATTATCCCATCACATACTTGGTACTGTACTCACTGACAAGTTCCTTATACTTGAAGATGGAGGGGTCAAACTTGATCCTTACTGCTTCTGCATGCTTTGTCATACCACCACACACTTGCTGGTAGCTTGAGAGTGTGTGACAGCCTGTGCAAAGTGAGGTAATATGCCAACTCTTGTCTCTGTCAGCCTTACTTACCCAGAACTTTGGTTGGAGGACAGTTGGTGGCTGGAGAATCTGCTGTTTCAATTGTTGTGACATGCTAAGGTAAGGTTCATAAGACAATGTTCTGTCAGCTGAACAAACTGACAACTTACTTGCAGTCCATCCATTGTGAAAGGCAGGTATGGCCCCTGACATAGTTGTATGGCTTCAACAAGGCCACTTTGTCCTTGTTTCTAATGACACAGTTCAACCATTCATCCCTTGAACCAGACTCTTGATCTGCTGTAGTCAAAAGGAACTTCTTGATTTCAGTTGCCAGGAAAGCAACTGGGTGCAGTGCAGGCTCCTCTGATTTGGCACAGGGTTTGGTGATGGCATGGTTTGGTTGCTGATGTTGGTTGAGTGATCAAAGATCACTGATACGACCCATAACAAGAAGGTCAATGAATGTAGAGAGACTAGGAGACATCCCAGATGATTTAGGTGACCATGACACCAATGCCAAGCCTGTAGAGAGTTTGAACAAATTGAGCACATCGGGCAGGCACATGAACATAATGGTGGAATTATACAGTAACACAGATCCACAAAGAGAGTTGGTGGATATCATGAGCAATGTCAAAAAGAACTGTTGAGAGATCCAAATAGGTGATGAGGTCAATGGACATGATGGTGAAGCGAAGTAACAGTCATGGTGCAATGGATGGTGCCAGTGCTGACTCACACCGAAGTCGTTGGCCACAATAGACAAGAGTGCTGGGAGTTGAAATGTGGACATGAGAGTTGATGTGGAGGATGAAGGCACATGATGAGACATGCAGAATGAGGGGAAGAGAAGTGACAAACACTATAACATGTTGATTGAAAAAAAAAGGATAAGCATCAGATTGCATGAGCAATTGACAACAGTGGCTAATAAACATGATGGTCAGCACACACAAATGGTTAATGGTGACATACCTAAGAACTCCTCAAATCCACCTTCATCCACAAGATGAGCCTGCAAACTCCATAAATGAACTTCCAAACACTAAGCTTGAGAGAGAGAGAAAGATATTGACAAGCTATGACAAGATGCATGGCAGTGCTGAAATGGGCACACCAGGAGCATTGTATAGTGACAATGGTCCATGAGGCATGCCAAAAAAGCTGTGGAGCACATCAGAACATGAACACAAATCCTTAGAGCAAGGAGTGAAATACAACCTACCTTATAGGATTGGGTGGCATGGCTTTACACAGAATGTCAGGCAATTTGTCCACTGCAGAGACTAGGGAATATGTAGGCTGCTGTGATTGTGAAACAATAAACAAGACAACAGTTGGGAGGAAGAGAGGGCAGGGGATTGATGACTCAGCAGCTTGAGGCCTTCAAGTCAATCCACATTGTCTGTGTCTT
Organism: Xanthoconium purpureum; assembly: GCA_038090075.1. NCBI lineage: Eukaryota > Fungi > Basidiomycota > Agaricomycetes > Boletales > Boletaceae > Xanthoconium > Xanthoconium purpureum. The sequence continues at coordinate 11,515 of JBBPMA010000361.1, read as the reverse complement.
TGCCTTCTGTCCTTGTCTTGGATGTTTCCCTTCACATTGCAAGGATGACATTGAACAATATCATCATCAGTGAGACATTCCAGGAATTACAGTGTGATGAAGTACTAATCAACAATAGAAACTGGACCATGACAGCAAAGTGCCTAAATGAAACAATTATAAGTACACATAGAATACAAGTACTAGTATTGTATATATCCCAAGCTTCAGCACTTTCCAGTGTGTTCCTCTTGCAATGCCTGCAGGATCTCCATCAGAATCTCAGTTTGCTTTGCCAGTGCAACTTTGACACCTTGTACTGCTTCTTTCAGGCTCTCTGCATGAGAAGCTTGCAAGTGCAGGTTGAAGTTGAATGGTGTTTAGAGGTGACATTGCTTTGAAATATGAGGTTGTTCACCCAGTGGAGCTGACTTTGCATGAGTTGGAGTATTGGTCAGTGAGTTTCCAAAGTGATGGTGGGGAGTCTGATGAATCATAAAACACTTGAGTCTATGCAAAATGCTCAATATGTACCTGAGGTGGAGAATCATTGTGATCACTGTCATTGAACCGCTTCCTGTTCAGGCTGGGGAAATAAGTCACATTTTCATGTATAATATCCACATCAGTGTGGGCATTATTATGAGGGTGCTTCTAGCACCAGATGTTAGCATATAAAGGAAAGAAATACAAATACAAATACCACAGCATCTGCCTTGATGGCTGGAGGAACAGTGACTGAACCTAGTGAACATGAACTGCAAAGGATCAGCATGCCAATCAGGCCACAGATATATAGAAAGTTCCTATCCAAAGGTGTGTCTTGACTGCCACCTACACCTTTGGCTTGACCCCATTCATCATAGGAAATATCAAGCATGACAGCAGGTGATGAGGGTCACAAGCTGTGTTTAGAGATTACCAGGAGGTAGATGCAGAGGGTTGGGTTTATGGGACATGGCTGGCATTCAACTTACTAGTTGATAATATAGTACAATCTATATGTTTGGCCAGGGTAACTACAGCCTAAGGATCATATATTCCCTTAAAGTTCTCTGCCTTCCACGATAGAATAGTGTTGGTTTGAGCCAGTGATGTCCATTTCCTGTGCAAAAGAGAGAAGTTGAACCTTTGATCCTACTTACTGCTGCAGTGTGCTCATTTTGGATAGACTTAGAAGATTCATTTGAGTTAGCAAGGTGTATTTCCTGTGCAGGGGCATATCATATACCTTCAGTCCAGTCATACTACCTGTGCCAGCAAAAACATTTCAGGATGATATCAAGGGGTCATTTGAATTAGTAAGGACTTCTTGCCAATCAATAAATTTGGAATGGGCTTAGCAAGCCAAAGGTCAATCTTTTTGTTCCTATATTTAGCTTAGGCTAGGTTACATGCTTTCCATCAGTTACTATTCCCAAATGAGCCCCATCAAGCAATAACGTTACTCACCTGCCTGGCAGATCAGGCTGGACAAAGGACCAAAAGCCAATATTCTATTCATTGTCATCACATACAGATTGACCATGTATAGGGATATAAGCTTGACAGATGGTCCCTTTAATCCAAGCTCTCAGGATTATGTGATGGCAGAATGGTTCTTCAAAGAGCCCATGCTGGATGGAAACTGTGACCAGCTGGTGCTTTCCATCAATACAGATTGGAAAGGGAAAAAAATAGATGAAAATCTACTATGGCACAGGCTATACCATGATATTGAAAGGCCTTTTGCATAATGAACTCAAACAAGAGAGAACAAGACAAAATAACATCTGTTGATACACCTCTATTCACCTCCAAGCTGAAAAGTACTTAAGAAACATGTCCTATCTCTGTCTGTATACTCTTGTTGAATGCAATGTGTCTTCTTCCCCTTCAAGTGCTTTCTATCCCTGAGCAGCTCAAGGGTAGTATTTCTCTTGAAGTACAGCACAAGATTTTCATGTACATCAAGGATGGCCCTGATGCTTTAAAATTCGCCCTTCTAGCAAGGTGCTGTTATCAATGGTTAGTAACAGTCATTTGAGCATTTAATGGTCAACTCATTTTTGCACTTCACTAGGATTTTGCCATACATGCACTGCTCAATCTTCCTCTGGGACAACAAGCAGGCTTAAGTCTTTTTAGAGTGGCTGGGGAAAGATCTGAGGTGGCACAAGAACCAGGTGAAAGTGTTGCAAGTGGCCAGGGCTGTCATGGTGTCGATTGAAGCAGATGTTCTGAATTCCTGCAAGTTACTTACCATGCTGGAGATCAAATTTGAGTACTCTCCTTTGCCAGACACAATGAAAAACCATCTCCTTGAGCCAATGAACAAGCTGGAGCATCTGACTCACCTGTCAGTGACCTTATCCTGCATAACAACATCATCCACTTACCAAATTATGTAATTTTCCAATACCTTATGCATCTCCATATCTCCTCAACCATCCCCCCATTGGAAGTGAATCCAGTAGGGTTCTCAGAACTCAATTGCCTGATGAATCTTTCTGCTCCTACTACTTTGCTATGTAAAGGTGCTTCCACCAAATCCATGAAGTACTTTTTGAATAGGGTAATGACCTGTGTCATCATTCTATGGCAAATTCATTATCAGTTTCCAACTAATCTCATAAAGACATTGGTCTAAACTAGCCTCTGTGACAACCATGTTGTAATCTTCCATCACAACTTGAAGCACCTGTATGACAAGGAGGAAGGCAGGTTCTGGAGTTGGGCCAAGCATGTTGTTGACTGGCAACAAGAAAACATCAGTGAGTCATTTACAACCTATTTTGAGGAGAGTGAACTCATGCTGGCTGCTTTCTGGCACAAATGATCCCTTGGCAAGCCCCAACTTCATGGAGTCACCAAGGCAATACAACTATTACATCAATTAGAAAGAATGCTCATTGAAGTTATGCACATAGTTTCACTTCAGCCTTTATTAGGAACTTGTCTAAATCATATACTTAGCAGAGATTCTCTAATCAAATAACCAGTATACTTGTCCAGTATCATGCCACTAGTAACTCTGTCTTGCTCTAAGTCATCTGTCAATGTTTCAGCCACTACCTGCAGGTATTGTCATTCAGCCATGCCCTATTGCATTACCCAGACTCATCAGCAAACCTAATTTGGATGTCAATAATCTCAACACAATTGAACTGACTTATCTGGAAAGTGGAACCATTGCTATGTCCCAATTGACTTGCAAAAATCAAGGGCATAGTGTTGCAAGGTGGGTGGGTGACAAGGGGAGGGTGAAGGGCAGGGCATGGCATGGCATCATTGTGTTGTATGTTGTTGTTGCATAAGATAGATGAGGCAAATGGAGAGGAGAGACAAAGGGAGAGGGAGAGGGCATAGTGTCATGGTGTTATGGTATCATGTCATCACAATGTTATGGTTGTCTGACTGAGGTGGGAGAGGGCAAGGAGAGGGCAAGAAGAGGGCAAGAATCTGGCATTGTGCTGTCATTGCAAGGTGGATGAGGCAAGGAGAAGACTATCTGTCCAGCTCTGTTAGTGGTTCTAGACCTCAGATAATCACAAAGTTTGTCACCCACCCAAAAAGTAGGCCTTAACCCACCTCCATTCTCCATTTTCCCTAACTTGACATCTCCATATGTTGATATTGGTAGGGCTACATGACCTTTCATATTTTCCTTCAGAAGATAGTCACCATATTGTTATTGAAAAGAAATTCCATACTTCAGATTGCACCATTGAGTGGTACTGGCAATCAACTGTTGAAACTTCACATGTGAACTCTGAATGCACAGAGTATTTGAAATGTTGTTGGAGAATGGATGTTTACCTGATCAATCATGAAGTTGTTCCCCCTGTTGCTTGCTGGGTTTCAGGAGAAGTTGTGGCCTGTGCTAAGATAAGGTTCTGACCTTTAGATAAAACTGTTTAGCTGACTGTCAGGACCTGCAGGACTTGAACAAACATTTTTGAATGGTGGAGTCCAATCCATACAAATTCCTTGCTGTACTTACAAAATGAAATGGGATCAATCAACATATATACAAATATACACACATGTTCTAGACAGAAACAAGTGTTTATCCTCTTCTGAAAGAAAGCACTGAACAACACCCAATCAATCACTTCCCATGAGCCAAAACAGTAATGGGAATTTCTAGAGTCATGATGACATCAAATGTGCATTTGCATTGTCAATGAAAGGTTCACTCCATTCTGCATCATTAACTTCCAAATGATCCAGAGCAGTAGAACACTCATCATAACCATCAAGTCTATCTCCAACTAAGAAGAGAATGTATATCTTACACTTGGAAGCCTGTGCATGAAGTCACTAGTGCTGTGATGGCTTGACTGTCCAGCTGAGTCTGTGATGCTAATTGGTCAATACGCACCAGGATTATGTAATACTTTCCAATTGCTAGACAACTGTTAATGTTGATTTCTTGTCCATGGAGCATGCAATGAATGCAACCATAAGTTCATCCATGTTGGACTCTATTAAACTACCAAGTCATTTGGTTCCACCTTCACCTCCATCATCAAAGCTCAAACTATCCAGCCCACCACCCTCAGTCATGCCAAATGGAGATCCAAAAATCCTGTTGGCTGCCTCACCAGGTTTAAACTGCAACTCCCCTCAGAAACCTACCTACCTACAGCTTGTCTTGCCTTCAAATGAAGATGTATCCCCACCTCACAAGAAGGTCAAGAAACAAATAACATCTGTTAGCATTATCCCTCCCATTCAAAAAGTCAGTGTTGATGTGGCCACAGGAATCTGCAAGACCAAGCAGCAAGGTGGAAAGGCTACATGCTCTCCATATGTTGCAACTTGTGCATGCAACCTGTGATACATTTGCCACACATGTGTGATACCATCATCTTCATGTCAGGGAGCTGGACATCATGTGCATAATAGCTGTGGACCAGCATGAATAAGCAGAGACTTTTTTTAAAAAAGCAAAATGACAGGTTGGCAAGATCAAACACATTCTCAATGATGAAGGGTTTGAACTTCTTGAAGATGTTACCATTTATAATTGAATTCATTTGAGCAAAAGCTGACTGGTGGTGACCATAAAATGGATTACTCTGAAAGTTCTCACACTAGCTGTATTACTGATCTCAAAGCTCCACACTAAATTATGGACTAGGCCTATGTATGCTTCCCTACTTTTTTCACTATATATCTTCCTTGTGCCCATCACAAATTTGTTCAAAGTTGGGGCCCATATGACAATCTGTAACTTGTGACCACCAAAAATATCATGCAATTAGGGCTGAAGGGCTGTGCATCAGATTCCACCAGACAATGTGATACTTACACACTAGAAGTTTCAGACAGACTTATCTTTTTGGGTCCCATTCAGCAAGTAAAGTCTGCACCAACCAGCTGAATCAGGTTATATTATTACTTGACCTAGCTTAATCCATGCCCTCAATTACCCAAATCCAGGTAACATAATGCAGGGCCCACTGCAGAACTCTTTGCAGCTGTCACTTACCATGAATATAGACTTAATTGTTGGCACTGATCATCAAAAACAACAGCCACTTGATGTGGAAATGAACCTGCACCCCCTCGAGTCTTATGACACCATGACAAGAAAACTGTTTCCTTTATGCCATTAGGCTGCAGGGACCATGTAGGAGTCTCACTTATATTGATGGCTCTTGGCAAGTGACAACTTGCAGCATTACCATATATGGCAAGCCAATGCCCAAAGTGAACCTTATCTGCCACTTCCTCATCATCAACAGCAAAACCTGCCTACTTTCTCACAGCCATTTCATCACAACCCACCATCAGCCTTAGATCCCAGCCCTGGTCTATCTATTATCATTCCTTTTCCTCTTTACAGTAGCATTGCCTCAGAATCCATTGTGGCTGATTACTGGATTCAACCCCCTACATCCACAATGCAGAGGCAAAGATGCTGGACAGCATGCTAGGCCACAATTATTGTCACCACTTTAGAAGCCCTTATCCTCAACTGGTGATATATACTCAACCATCCATCAACCCTGCACTGTATCTGATCTTGACAACTCCATCCACACCTACATTGTTTGTTTCCAGCTATGTATCCCTGCCATTGGGTTCCAACACAAAAGTGCAAGTCCTGAGAGTTTGGAAAGCATGAAGTCTCACCAAAGTTGTTGATGTTGCAAAATCCACTAGGATCATGGATCCTGTCCTCACTGAAATTATTCAAATTGTGAGCCAAGTGCTGATCAACAATATGGCCCTTAACAGTGGCTGGTGTCACTCTCTACCTGGTCCCCAGCTGCATGCAAGAGTTCTGTGGTCCAACAAGATCAGTGAATGTTTCAATCAAGCATGTGTTAAAATGGACTTTGAGAGTAAGTTCTCTCTTCAATTTTCATTCTCTAGATAATCTATTTTCAACAGAGCCAATACCTCTTGAAACCCACACAGTAAAAGACATCATTTGCAAACTATTATGCTTCCATTTGAAATTGGTCCTGATGACCAAACAATCTGCTGAAGAATATCTCAAGAATATCACATGCCCCCACATGCTGTCCACACTCCCCAATGACCAGCTTTCTCTCAATTCTTCCAAAATGCAATCCATCATTCAAGAGATTACAAATCCAGCAGATCTCAATCATTTTTTGGTTTACAAACATTCCAACATGGTCAGTTCAATGTAGTAGCTTGCCCAAGTACAACTAAGTGTTGTACAGGGCAATGTTAAGAAGTTCCTCGGCCATCCAATTTTGAAACAACTACATCTTAGGTTTTGATATGGTAATGAAGCATCCCCAGTGAAGTGATTCCAGAGCAGTTACAAGATGACTTCATCACAAATGCTTGCACTCTGAACCACAATGGTAAGTCATCTTTTCTTGGTTAGTCATCTGGCTGATCAAATATATCTAGCTGCTCTGTGGTTTTCACCACATTTTGCAGGGGCATTGCATAGGGTCCAATGCAATCCCATTCTCAACCACTGTCTATGCCCCACATTGTAACAGTTACCACAATGGCATCTGCAAGGCAATGAACAGTCCCAAAATCAGTGATGCATTCTGTGAACATCTCCTTTTGTTGCACAATGAAGGAATGTGGGTTCATTCTGGCTTTGTTGCATATTCACAACACTCATAGCAAACACACCAGTACAATGTTGTCTCTGAGGATTCAATCAGTTGCCCTTCCTGATACTATGCAACATGTGTCCAGCTCATCACCCCACCAGTCAGTCACTGAGGATTAAGGCTGAGTCATTGATATTAGATGCTCTAGCTGGCCCATCAATGTTAAGTGTGACAACTGGCACATTAATGTCAAGCACTCGTGAACATTTCCCTTCATTCCACCATGGAGTGTAAGTTTTATTACAGCCTTGTCACTTTACAGTACCAATAATGGATACTGCAGTAAGACAATGTTGCTTTCAAAGGTTCGACCAGTCAACATTATGTACCCTGTGCCCAATTCACTACCCAGCACATCATTGGATACTGCAACTGACCCATTGATGTCATGCACTGCAGGCTCATTGTTGAGTGCCTGGGCTGGGCCTGGGCCCTTGTTGAGATCCTTCATTTATCCATTGTTGAATAATTGGGCTGGACCTAGGCCATCATCAAGGTCCTTCATCAACCTGTTGCTGAATGATTGGGCTGGACCTGGACTGTTGTCAAGGTCCTTTATTGATCCATTGCCAAGCAATTGGGCTGGCCTATTGTCACAGTCTTTCACTAACACATTGTCAAATGCTTTTGCTGATTCATTGTCTGCCCCAATGTGTAACCCCACTCACATCTTCTATATGCCACCCTATGACAACACCATGAGTGGCTTTCCACCACTCTACCAACCATAATGTAGACCACTTTTCATTTGTGCCTTTTGTATGATCTTTGTTATTAGTATAGTATTTCTGTTGATATGGTTTGGTTTGGCAATTGATAATATGTTTATATTTGGCAATTGTGTCTTCTGCATCATGCTGTGCAGAGCTATTCAATCACTTCTAATCAACTCATAGTTTAGGCTCTGCTCCAATCTTAGCTATGTCCTTGATGTTGGCAACCTCACAGACTGAATTGTGGAAACAGAATGGAACTGAGCACAAGCTGTACGTGCCCTTGAGCGAGCCCAAACAGAGCAAGGCCATGGTGCATAATGGTCTGGTTTCCCTGGGACCATCCTCAATCAGTTCATACTAGGTAGCAGCTCATACAGCCAATGCCTTTAATCCAAATGTTTATATCCAGCTGATCCACACAAACATTAAGGAACCACAGTTCAACATCAAGTAGTTCCAATCCTTTGATACCATCCTCAACACTTTCAACAACCTTGGTGAGTAGATTCTAGGTTCGGTTTACATGTTTCATGATGTGCTGTGAACCAGACATGTGCCAACACATGAACAATATGTGCATAGCAGTGGATATCCCACTCATTGAGTTGGTTACAGCTGGATACCTTGGTCATGTCCAGCCTTTGCTCAGGGTTTGTCCAAGCTTGATGTCTATGGTCTGGTGTGCTTGTTTACAGGCACATAGAGTGGTTGAGATGGGTTTGGAGGGCCCTGAGGTATGTCATCAATGCTTGTTTCATTGTACTGATTGTTTCCATCAGCCATGGTTGATTTCTTGTGCACCAACATACTTCTTCTCTTCCACTCAATCAATTTCATTTAACACATTCCTGACCTCTCCCCATTGTCCTGCATGTTTTGCTGCATTCTTACTAATCTATATACCTAGCTGAGCTAAAAGACTCAAAATAGTTCCCATTCAGAAAGATTTCAGTCCAACAGGTTCCAGAAGGCTTGGCAGTTGTGTGTGATGCCATTGTGTCATAGACAAGAATATCAATTCTTGTGTTGTAAGTGCAATTTTACCAGAAGTGTATAGCTGAAGGCTTAGATCTCTTATAAATTGGTATTCCCATACCAGCCTTGTCCATTTTGAAGCAAGATGAAGATTTAGCATGTTTCCATCCATGATAGAAAGTTAACAGCAACAAGAAAACAAAGTATTTGACACCATACACCCACCTAGCTCTTGCCATGACTTCTTCTGCTAAGCCCTCCTCACAAGCCAGATCCTCATCCCCACCTAAGCCTGCCCCATCATCTGGTAGTGCTTCTGCTGATACTATTGCTAAATGTAAGTACCATATCTCAGAGCTTGAGGCAGAAATAGAGCAGATCCACAATACCAACAAGAAGAACAAATCATGAGTACAACATCATCGTTTTTGATCTCTCTTTTATCCTGTTTTTACTGAACAGTGATAAGAGCTCCTTTCCTCACCATTGGGCATTGCATTCAACAGCTTGTATTTCTAACAGATCAGGTTGAAGATCTTGTTGATGAAGCTGACTGGTGTGCCTGCATTGATGATCCACAAGCTCCATCTGTTCATAAGTTAGTTGCAAGTGTGTTCCATTTTACTAACAATAAGGCCAATCCAATTCCATAGTTCAGATCATCAGTATAGTGCCTACAAGGAGCTTTTGCAATGGCAACTATCTCTGAAGAGAATATTTGAGTCAGGAGACTCATATTTTCAATCTTGGTGGTATTTTTAGAGATGTATGTCAGTTCAAAATGCATACATTCTCTGAACTAACCATGCAAATACCACAGCTCAATAAAGGTGCATATTCTACCTGTGGTGACGATACTGCAAGCCTAAAGCTGGCTATGGTTCACTGGCTCACTGAAGTCTACCCAGATGCCCAACCATGCCTTGAACCAGATGAAAAGACTGGATGTGGCTTCAACCACAATCTAACTGGGCATTTACTCTGCCCAATAGATTACAATTGGGAGGATGACCAGTAAGTACTTATATTTCTATTCCCAACACTGGCTGATTTACATTTTTCAGACAGTGGACTGCTATTTGTGATGTCCACCCTGACTTTTTGGTGTCTGCAGATTCCTGGCCAACATTTCTGTATGAAGGTGAAAAGTATGATCCACAAAACCCAACCCATGGACTATTCAGGAACAAGCTTCTATTAAAAGTGTGAAGACAAATACCTATTTCCAAGCAGATCTGATGCAAATCCTATAGGTCTTCACATATATATTCACATCTCCCAGTTCTGCACTCTTAACAGTTGTGGGACTCAAGAAACTGAAGGGCAGAAGAAGGTTGACAAGCATCACACCTGTCACTATGTTGCATCCAGAGTTGGACTATCCATATAAGTTCTATACTAGAACCTCCATAGATGGCTGGATGGTTGAATGATATTGGATGGTTAGATAAAATTGAATAATGATGAGTGAATGGTTGGATAGGTGTTGAAAAATATTGAATGGAGTTAATTGACATTGGATGGTTGGATGGTTGGATAGGTGTTGAATAATATTGGATAATTGGATGGTTGGATAGGTGTTGAATAATATTGGATGGTTGGATGATATTGAATGGTTGAATTGTTGAATGACTGAATGATTGGCTGAATAATAATTGGATATAATAATTAAAGTTGGATGATTCAAGTTGAATGATTGAATTATTAGATGATTAGAATAAGATAATTCAAGCTGGATGATTGTATGGTTAAATGGTTGATGTTACATGATTAGATAAAATTATTGGAGTTAAATGGTTGAATGAATGGTTGGACAGAATAATTGAAATTGGATGGTTAAAATTGAATATTTATATTTATT